>JAKSZP010013395.1:0-122913 GCA_022478985.1 Massospora cicadina
TCAAACCCACTGAGCAATGGATGGACAATGTGGGGATTGTCAGTTCTTCAGATGCACTTGAAAATATACTAAAAATAGGAGCAATTGCCCCAACTGGTTCTTTTATTTATTATTATAAATACAGCAACTTTTTGCTGTCCCATCTCATCTGCGCTTAAAAACTGACCCTCTCTCAATTGCCCATTTCACTTATATACGTCAGCTTCATGTGATACTATTTCTCATTGCTTGGGTTATTTTATTCCGCCTTTCTCCTCAAATTTGGCTTGTTATTCTTAATCCTCTGTCGCCCTATTTGTAGGCGATTTACTTCATATTTGTCAAATATCAACATTGCCTTATCGCCTCATATAGAGGCGATCTAATATACTCATTACATCCAATAAAGACCCATTATATCCCAATATCACCTCATCTCAAGGCACTCGAATAATCATAACTGATACTATGTTTGGCGGATCCCGCCCAGCTATCCCACAATTATCATCTAGTCATATCAAAATTGTGAGAATCCCCAATTTAATTCAGCTTCTTCTCTGGATCCCCGCTCAAATCCTTACTCTTTATCTTAAATAGTCTCCAAAGTATCGCACACAGCAATAATATCCCTTAGAAAGAAAAGAACAAATAGATGCTGATAAAGTTTACTAAGCTAATACTCTAATAAAAGTGATCTGGTATTTAGTGTTTTTATTAGTGAATTTTTTAGGGAATTTATAGTAGGGAATTAAGCACTAAACCTCAGTTGGTATCTCCTTGTTGAAATAAAGCTGTTGCCATTGAATTACACATCCTTATCTTAGCAGTGATGGTCTTCCCCATCCTGACTAAGAATTTGTCATTGGACATCCTCAGGACCTAAAACGGAAAGAGTTGGAAAACATGTCCCTAACATTTTCTTCTCAATCCAAGTGAACTCACATATTTGGCAAGTGACCTTATTAGATAATGGGACTTGTTACCCATTAAGGCAGGTCATGAACTAACTTATTGATTTGCTATTTGCAGGCAGCATCACTCGCCTTATAGCTTACTCCTTAAATTCCCAATTGGTCAGTGATGAAACCTGACTGATCCAAATTGGTACACCTGATAGTTAATCAACTATCAGATGACCCTATTTCATAAGCAACTCTGCACAATGTGATCTTAAGCATTTGTCTGGATTGATCCCTGATGGATCCAACCAGGCAATCAACCTAAATCCCCCAAACATAGTTACCCCAAATTTAGGGTCAACTGATATCTATTTCACTTCACATTAGGGAATTATCCCCTATTGATCCATATTAATCTAGTCATTTGGAAATATGGGTAAAAATCCCAACATATCCCCCCTCTTGCCTAGATTTCCAGTGAGAAAAAGATTAGGGAAGAACACCACCTTGAACACTCAGTTGAATACTTCATTTGTTCAAGTGGAGTACAATCATCAGTACACAACGCTGATTAAAATAACCTTCAGCATACAGCTCTCCTCCTCTTCCTCCTCGCTAACATTTACTCAGAGCGCAGTCCCCATGACCTTCTGTCATGTGGGTGATCAATCTACTCATGATAATATTAATCCCATGATCTGGTTTCCCCCCTGTCAGGGCATATGACCCACTGTCATATTCAGAATTCTTGGTTTGGCATCCTCAATTTCCTGATTTTCTCCTCGTCCTCAACAGGAGATTCTTGCCATCAATGTTTGCTTAACAACCCAATTAAGAATGCTTTATATGTTCACTCTTTTTAATTTCTCTTCATAACCTTTTGGCTCATATCATTCTTAATTCTTTTCTGGAGAGCTTATACCATTAATTTTGAGATTAATTTCTCCAAAATTAGAGCTTAATTGATTTCAGAGTGCATAATGTCAACTCTCATATAAGTCTGAAATTCCCCCTCTCATCCAGCTCATATGTCAAATTCTGAGTTGAGGTACCAACAGTTGCTCAACAGTTTTTCTGATCAAGATCTTTGGCTCTTCCAGAAGATGAGTTGGTCTATGTGACAGAACCTTTTCTGTTGTCCTTCCAGGACTCATACTCCTAGTTAAGTACCAGTGGCTAGTCCTTGTGTATAATCAATGGAAATGGTAACCAACACCACTGAAACTAGGTTAGTGATTGTCTTGAATGACTTGCAGCCAATCATTCCTCTGTCATCAATTCCAGAGTTAGATTTTGAGACAATCCTAGATTCAGCTCCTTTCACAGATGTGCCTAACATCATTGTTGATCCTCCTGAAGTAATGTGTTTCACTCTTGATCGTTCCTTCCTCACCAGATCAGACTTTCTTCTAGAGTTCCTCTTCTGACTTGGTCAATAACAAAAGCTAGCTGTCTTAGCCACTGAACTCAACATTGGTAACAGTGTACATTCTAACTCCCCTACACATAATTGAGTTCCTAAGTAACTGAGGCTTTATCCATAGCTCTGAATTCTTCCAATCTTGAAAACATCCTAGATCAGAATATCACAGCTTATGCTCTTTGCTTTGCTGTCCAAGTTCAAAAATTGGGCCACAAAGCTTCCAGCCTCTCCTAGTTACCATTGCTCTTTCTCCTTCAGCTTCTGAGAAGCTCCTAGTCATCACTTGCAGGATGCCATTCAATCTATACTGAACTATCTCATTTCTGGCGCGTCCCATCAGTATCTTCCGCTGATGGCTTTGATAGGGGCAAGATTTGGCAACCCCCATCTAGTATCCCTTGTTAGTTGCCAGTCCATGTAACAAATCAAAAACATCCCAGTTTTTGACCGCCATCTTGCCTTGGTGATGGGCGTCAAATGTTTGTCTGATATGAGGTTCCCTTGAGGTAAGTGCTTTGATTCGTCATACTCACCAATTCAACATTGGATTTTGGGAAATTTGCAAATAAACATGCGGATGAATTCAATCCCGATGACTTAGAGCACCACAAATTAGACAAAAAAACCAGGGTATATGGCGGAATCAAGGTTCTCAACGCCAAATCCCATTATTTTGTTGAGGATACAAAATTTATATCACCGCGGGATACCAGGTAAGACAAGGCAAGGGCATCCCCGAGGCCACCAGAGAATCCCACGTGAGAGTGGGAAATGAGGAAAAATTATGAACTGAGTTTAGAATCGCATAGGCTCGACCTTTTAAGGTCGCCCTTCTGGGGAGCCCCTCCTGCACTGTTTTTTAGGCCCCTAAGAGCCTAAGAATAGTGTGGGAGGGGCACAGCCCAGTGCTGGACCCCACATAAACCTCAAAAAAAACCCAAAAAGTGTTTTGACTTGAGATTCAGATTTCTGAATCTTGAGTCAAAATGTAATGATTATTTTTCCCAACTGTTACAGTCCATATGTCCTTTGTTCCTGACAAAGCCCATTGGCAAGTGCTTAAAACCAATCTTCTAGCTCTGGTACCATATTGGGATTACTTATGGTTATTTGCCAACTACCTCTTTTTGTACTGTTGCTTCCCTCCCCGCTCTGGGTATCACGTTTGGCTTCTTCCAGCATCTCAATTTCATCATAGGTCCAAAAATCATGGACCATAAAAAAAAATTTTTAAATTTTATAACTTTTATATCTTTTTTGTATTTTTCTTTTGCAATGAAACTTTTAACGTACAAGAAGGTTCAGAGGTCCTTCTTTTCCCTTTTATCCAAACTGGGTCCTAAGTATACTCTAACCTACCAGTTATCATGGCTCAAAATCTTATTCTCTCTAAATCTAACCATCTTTTAGGCTAGTGGTCCTTTTCTAGGACTTGACCAAAATCTCATGATATAACCATTTAATAGTTCAGAGGTCCTCTGAGATTATTGTACTTATTTTCTCAGGTCCAATACTTCCAATTTATTTAGTAAACCTTCAATATACAGCCAGAAGCGATGTTTCTTCACAAATAGTCTACACTTGCTGACTTTGGCAATACTCTTGAATCTTTTCATTCATTAGGACTTCAATCCTGACCGGTTATAAGTCCAACAGGCCCTAATTTTATCTCATATCTTGGCAACTGATGCTTGAATCTTTGTATTTCATTGGTCAACAGTTCCATTTTGATTTTATAGATTGTTTTCTCCTAAAAACGATTTTTGGTCTTCATGGCAATTCAAAATGTTGGAAATAATTCCACAGGTGGATCTGGAAATGATCCCTTTATCACACAGATAGTTCTGACCTTAGCTTATCCAATTTCGTCTTGCATTGATGAACTTGTCTCCAGTAATTTATGATCATTGATTAATAATATTGAGTCAAACGATTCTCTTCACTATCTTGGGAATCATTTCCTGTTTTACATTTATCTTCATTGAAATGGCATTCCAATTCTCTTAATTGAAAGCTTACTATTTCAACAAATGCCTCATCTAGTGTCTCATCTAAACACTCACTCCTCAGGACTATTTAAAGCAAACCAAATTTCAACCTGAGCTGATCCTTCTGTTCCTTGGGACTATTTCAAGTGGACCCAATTTCAACCTAAGTTGGCCCTGCTGTTCCTCTTCATCTCAGGTAGATGACGGTGGAACAGGTTTCCTTGCAGCACTAGATAGTTCCATATCTAGGCTGCAAGTCCTTTTTCCCAAAACTTGAGTAACCTCAATTCACTTCACTCAGAGCTCCACTTCTGAGCTGTGTGAATGCAATTGAACGTGATCCACTTCACGTTCTGTCTTCATTAATGCTACACTTCTTGGTAACTTATTGCCAGAACTAAAAACATCTTCATATAACATATTCTAATCCCTTCTACTCAACTACGCCCCTGTAGTGAGCACCACTTTGTAAAAATTTATAGGTTTCCTGATTATTTTCAGCCAATAACCCCTATAATTTATTACTTGTACAGTTTGGTTTTTGTGCAATTCTCCGCGTTGCTAATAGTTTATATAATCATTTGATAATAGTATAGCAACTACTATCAGTAGTTGAATGGAAGTTTTAGATTTCAGTCCAACTCTTGACCAAAATTCCCTCACAAAATACTTATAATGTCTTGAAATAGGGATTTGTTTCCTTGTACCACCTAACTCAATATACTCTTAGACCCCTGTTTATGGTTTCTCTGGTTTGACACACAGTTGGCAGCAATCCCAGATTTGATTCAGCTTCTTCTCTGGATCCCCGCTCAGATCCTTACTCTTTATCTTAAAGAGTCTCCCAATTATTGCAAACAACAAAAGTATCCCTGAGAAGTAATAGAACAAATGGATGCTGATAAAGTTTACTAAGCTAATACTCTAGTAAAAGTGATCCAGTATTTAGTGTTTTTATTAGTGAATTCTTTAAGGAATTTAGCGCCCAAACCTCAGTTGACACCTCCATGATTAAATGGCAGCTGTTGCCATTGAATTACCCATCCTCGTCACAGCAGCAATGGTCTTCCCCATCCTGGCTAGGATTTTGTCATTGAACATCCTTGAGACCTAACCAGAAGAGCCAGAAAACGTGTCCCTAAAGTTTTCCTCTTGATCCAAGTAAATCAACCATATTTGGCAAGCGACCTACTTAGGTAATGGAACTTGTTACCCATTAAGGCAGGTCATGAACATAATGATTGATTTTCTAGTTGCAGATGGCATCACTCGCCTCACAACTTACTCCTTAAATTCCCAATCAATCAGTGATTAAACCATACATCCCAATTGGTACACGTGATAGTTAATCAACTAGCAGATGCCCCTATTTCTTTGGCAACTCTGCCCAACAAGATCTTAAGCATTCATCTGGATCAATCTCTGTCAGATCCAACCAATGGAATAACCTTAAATCCCCTGAACATAGTTACCCTGAAATCAGGGTTAACTGATTTCCAATTCACCTTGCATTATGGAATTATCCTAGCGATCCCTGGCCATCTAGCCAGCTGGGAATATGGGAAAAATCCCAACACAGTTGAAGAAGACCATTCCTTCCTGATCAATATGACTTGGCCCATGCACAGATAACACAATTGGTGATCCATGCTGGTACATCTTTTAACAAGGCTTCCCATTTATAGGTACGCTTAATCAAATTAATACATCTCTTAAACTCTGGATGGCTGACTGTGGGGGTTGTGATTAGCCTGAAACACTTCAGCTCTAACAATAGGAGGAACCCACACCTGTGACCAAAAATGAATTACATTCTCTTTCAAGGAATATAGGGAATGCTTATGAGCTTGGAGGAACATTCTGTCATAGAAACGGTAGAAGAAGTTTAGATTGGCCTGCCAGTCAGGATGCGTAAGCACCCAAAAAGCAAGCCAGAATGCCAGAGGCATTGCCAGATGAATGACTTGATATGGAGCTGGCATTGGAAAATGATGTATTGTTTGTGCAGCACAACGGTAAGTATGATCCTGACAACAAACCTTACTGAACTCACTCCTGACCCTGGAGGTCTTGCTGCAGGGGGTGGGATCACTAAGATAGTCTCGATGAGGTCCTCAGCATATGGGGCCATTTCAACTGGGGCAGCAAGGAGACGGATTCTCTCTTGCAATTGGTGAACATACGGCCACAAAAATCCTATGTATTGCTGCCAAAAGTTAGTGATAATGGGGTGTAGAGCCAAAATATAAGACTTGCTGAACCAATTGATGATGGAGGGGGCCATAATGACCAAGAGTACTGGTATAGCCCATCCAGTATATGGACCAATGGGCCACCAGGGAAACGCCAAGAGGGATGCAGTCAGAAGAGAAAATAAAAATTGTTTGGTTTTTTGGAAAATTTTTATTTGAAGGAAAAGTAAGAAAATTGACCAAAAATATTCTCAGTGCTATGCAACTGATTAAATAGTGGTCAATTGGGGTAGTGATAAGCTGGGATTGGGTCCCACAATTTCGACCTAACCTGCGAATTGTTTGGGAATGGGAGGGTCTGTTCCTTGAGAACTGACATTGCAAAATTCAGCAGTGGGCTGAGGCGCTGTCAGTTCAACCTTGAATGTCTGAACCGAGGCTTGGCTACATTTCTGATGGTTGATGTGACAGCATTTGGCCCAATGAGCGACGGGAATCCCCCAAAGCCACCCCATATAGGGGTGGGTCCATTTGGTTGGGAACGGGTTCAGGATGCCCAACCTGCCCACAATTAGTCGCTGGACTGTGCATTCAGTCAGTGGCATCACATCAGCTGCAACATCCGAATCACCAACTGGGGCTTTGAACCCTTGTTAGTGGTACCCGATGCTATAGCATGATTGTCAAGGATGAACCCCAATGACTTTAGTAGGGAGGTGATTTGTTCAGTTGACATATTAATCAAATTGGAACCGTCAGGCGTTCCAGCCAATAGCTCAGTCTTCATGCCTTTCTGGCCATTTGATATCCGAGCATTGGCCAGATTACCACTCTAATTAGACCCAATTGATTTCAATTTGACAATCTCAGTGCAGATTTTGCTGATTCCCCCTAACAGTTCTGCTGAGGTGAGTGTGGGTACTGAGGGTGGGATCTGAAGTGGAAGAGCTGTTACCCAGCACTTGTCTACTATGTGAGCGAGATTGTCCTGAGTAATGAGGGGTACCACCATCCTCTTTGGTGTCTTCTTATTTGGTAATGGGAAAATGGCCCAATCAATGACTAGAAGTCATTCCCCGGGACTTACACAGCCTCAATTGAAATTCTAACATTGGATGAGACTAATAATCTGTCCAAAAATGAAATTAATGAGGAGAAATTAATCCCCATGATGAGTAAATACACAGGGTATTCAAAAAGTTCTGGGACTAACGTTTTAAAGACACAACTTTACAAATAAATAAACTTTCTTTTATCATAATTTAAACGTACAACCTTTTCCTCTCTATACATATTTATATTGCTAAAACAATTGTTAAAAGGTATGCACATAGTTCCTAATTTGTGTAACCATGTTTAAACCAGCTGTCACATTCTTCTGAATTGTCTCTACTTTATCAAAAGGATGAACCTTCAGTGCCACCTTCATATTAGAGAACAGAAAGAAGTCAGACAGAGCCAAATCTGGTGAATAGGGTGGATAAATATAATCTGAAGGTTGCACTGAAGGTTCATCCTTTTGATAAAGTAGAGACAATACAGAAGAATGTGACAGCTGGTTTAAACATGTTTATACAAATTAGGAACTATGTGCATAACTTTTAACAATTGTTTTATCAATACAAATATGTATAGAGAGGGAAAAGTTGTACATTTAAATTATGATAAAAGAAAGTTTATTTGTTTGTAAAGTTGTGTCTTTAAAACATTAGTCCCAGAACTTTTTGAATGCACTGTGTAAATCTTACTTGAAAATCAGGCATTAGGTGAGACTAATAATCTGTCCAAAATTAAGGAGAAATTAACACTCAAGACAGATAAATCAACTTTATTTGAAACTCTATCCTTGGATGAGACTAATAATCTGTCCAAGGATACAAAAGTCCAAACCTATTTCCCCATTTACTCTCTTAATTCCCAACAATCTCATAATTATTTATTTTATACCAACTATTTAGCTAATCTCGTTGTGGCTGAAGAATCTAAATTACCTGATTTAGACTGTACAATTAAGTCAACCCATGAAATTGGCCACCAATTTGATTTAAAATCCAAACCACTTGATCCAAAGTTGAAAGAAGATAATTTAATTCAATTTAAATCTGAACCACCCAATTTAAACTTCAAGGTTTTTTCTGCAACATATCACTTCATTTATCCCTAGAGCTACAATTGGGTTCAATCACAGAATTGGTTGAAAATATCAATTAAGCTGCCTTATGAAGCTTTTCTATCCTTTTTACTCTGTTCTCTCATTGCTGGCTCTAGTCCTGAGGCCAGGTATCATTCCCACTGCCTGGATCTCTTCCCAATGCTGACTTTCATGCTGATGACACCACCTTGGCTCTGACCCCTAGTCAAAGCTTGAAGGGGGTTCTGTCAGGATTCTCCCTTTATTGGAGGAAGCCTCAACTAGGGGTTGCAAACTACCTATGGGTGGATGCTGGATTGGGCCCCCCATTAACTTGGGTTAAGTCCAATCTGAAATATTGGGGATTGACCCTAGTAATATTTAAATTTAAATTTATTGCGGGGAAGGCCGACCATGGGATGGACACTTCCAAATATGACTCAGAAGAGACAAAACTTAGTACCATGGAAGGCACCCCAGAGAAGCAATGCTATCTCTTGTTGCCAGCAGGAACGGAGCTTATGGGGAGGGGGAGGGAACGTGTGAAGGGGCCGTAGCCACAATTGAACACGTGTGGAGGAAGGGGTCTGATTTGATGAACCAGACTGGGAACCAGGAGGAGACCAGCTGTCAGCGACGCTCTGGGAGGTATCCAAACATCCACGCTTGAGAGTGGTCCACCAAATGAGACCGGAATTGTGGACAGCTTCTGGGAGGGTGGGGGTGGAGCCTGCGATGGCATCTAAGACAATCGTGTGGATGGTCCACATGGCGATTGCAACCACCAAAGCATGGAGGGAGGGTGGAAGGGAGGAGGCCATTGATAGAGCAAACATATCTCTTGACAGACTGAAGGGATGCGTTTGATCCTGGCCCAGCAGACTTTGAACTTCGCACCATACCACTTTAGAGGTAGGGCACTTCTCCAGGCGGAGGAACAGCGTTCCATACTGGCCACACACGACACAGGATGAGTGTAAAGCGTTAGAGCGCTCAGCTGTACGATACACCCGCCTCAGGTAGCGCCACACATGGGAGAGGACTTGAGGCTGCAACAGAGGATGGTGTGCATATTTCCAGATAGTTTTTTGGGTCTCAATGGAGTAAGGGATGTCCATCATGTCCAGGTAGTCCACCCTGGATAGGACATGGGGCCGTGTGGGGATCACGTCATCTTGGATGGGTAGCCCCTGTACCTCTTGTGTGAACTGAGGAGAGGGGCGGCCTCTCTGGGCTGTGTGTCCGCTAATACAAATTCTCCACTCAGCGCTCCACATGGAGAGGAGGATTCGTTTGTAGTGGGTTTTAGTCCCGTGAGGGCCTGTGGCTGATGGGTGTGAAGCGAGGCATTTCATCAGGGAGTGGGGGTTCGATGGGTTGTTGAGGCCCAAGGCTCAGGAGAAGTTGGAGCAGGCCGCGCGGGACCAGTGTTGGGAGGGGAGCGTAGGGGCGGCGATAGCCGCTATCCAGGTACCCAAGATCTTGGCCGCATGGGCTCTGAAGTTGAGCAGACCCATGCCACCATGATGATGAGGGCCAAACATGACCTCTAGCCGTACTGGTGGAGGGCGGCCTGACCAAAGCCATCCTTGCAGCAGGGCATACAAAGATTTGAAGAAGCTTGGGGAGAAGGGGATGGCATGGGCTCCAAAACAGACTTTGGAGAGGAGCATAGAGTTGGCTAAAACAACCCTGCCAGTAAGGGAAGTAGGGTGGGCTCTGAGAGAGGCGATTCGCTTCGTCACGTTGTCCATAATATGGCTCTCCATTACTGCTGATGCGTATCCGCCTGCCTCCATCCACACGCCCAGATGGCGTCCCAGTCCTATGGTAGGACGTGGCACGAAGGGGAGCACCAGTGGGGCGGCTTGTGTTGAGCTGGTAGGGCAAGGACGTGGGCCAGCAGCTGGGCCAGGTTGGGAACTAATTGCCTGGGCCCAGCAGTTCTGAGACCAACCAAGGAGGATGATTTTGGTTTTGGAAGCATTCAGTGCCGCGTTACTTACCCGGGAATACTCCTGAATGAGAGCTTCAAGCTCGCGTGCATCTTGATTATTAGACACCCCAACCACACAATCATCTGCAAACGCCATCATCTTGACTGGGGCTTGGCCTGGCACATGGACCCCTGTGAGTTGGGAATTCACATTTCGCAGTATTGGATCAAGGCTGAAGTTGTATAAGAGTGGGCTGAGGGGGTCCCCTTGTCACAAGCCCCTTTGAGGGCGGACTACTTCTGTTAGGAATCCAGGGCCACGTACTGCCATTGTTGCAGATTCCGTGAGCAGCATCACCCAGTTGATGAAGCGAGGGGGTAGGCGGAATTGATGGAGACAGGCCCTGAGGTATTCCCAGTTTACTCTATCATAGGCCTTCTGTTGGTCCAAGAGTACAAGTGCCCCAGAGGCTGTGGAATGGCATGCGTTAGCCACAGAGTGCACGTTAACCCAAATCAACCTTCTGGGTATGAAGCCAAATTGCTCTGTGGAGATGGTGGCAGGTGCTATAATCCCTAAACGGTTAGCCATGATTTTTGTTAAAATTTTAATGTCTGTGTTTGTTAGAGAAATGGGGAGCCAGTTGGCTAAGTCTAGCTTATCCCCTTTCTTGAAGAGTGTGACAGTAAAAGCCTCATGTCCTCCTGGTAGGAGGCTCGTATCCAACAGGCTCTGGTTAAGTGAAGTGAGCAGCAGTGGGGATATATATTTGAAGTATTTTTTGTAGAATTCATATGGGATGCCATCTGGGCCTGGGCATTTCCGGTTAGGTGCACCGCGGATGGCTGTCCATAATTCATTAGGAGTAATTAAATTCATTATTTCCAGGTACCGAGAAATAGTGTGGATGTGGGCTCAGTTGACAAATTCTGCCACTTCAGCCAGCTGAATAGATCAGATTGGTATAACTTGGAGTAATTTTTCTGTGTTTTGATTGCCACTTTGGCTGGCGTATCCGCAATGGAATCATCTGATCTTCGCACCTATGTGCAGGCCACACTCTGGCATGGTGCAAAATTTTTTTTAAAAAAATATGCGGTGCACTTGTCACCCTTTGTGATGCGTTTGGCCCTGTATTGAACACAAACCTGATGTTTGTGCTGCCTTTTGAGCGCGTTGAGGTGGGCGGCTGCCTCTGCCCACTTCCAGCCCCATGCAGGGCTGTATCCTGAGTGGGATATTGGACTCCAGGTGTGCCAATTCTGCCAGAGCGCGCGAAATGATTGCTGATGTGGCTTGTGAGCATCTGGAGGAGAGGTGGCGAGAGTGGTGGATGGTATCCTCTATGAAGGTTGCCCATGTGGAGATGGGGTCCATGCAAAACAGTGTTACAAACTCTTTTGCCAAAGTTGCTTCTTCTACCCAAGTGGAAAATCCTGGTGATATGAGTTCAGGGGGGTGGAGCTTGCACCAATGTGGGGCCCTGGCTACTGTGGTGGTTAGGTGGTAGGTTATCAAGACCAGTCAGTGGTCAGAGAATTCCATTTTTGTTGTTTTGAAGTGGGAGATGTGGGGTTGGAATTTCGCTGGCATTAGGATAAGGTCGATGCAGGACATGGACCTTAATTGGCCGTTGTGGATGTAAGGCGCATCATGTTTTTGAGCAGCAGGGTATGTCATGGCAGTGCATCCATTAACCCAAGGGCGGCCTTTAGAACGCGCAGTTCTACATGACCCTGGGGGTGTGGGGTGAGGAAGGCCACCGGTCCATTGGTGTGTTTAGCCAACAGCTCATATCACCAACTATGAAATGGTCTGGGGGTAATGGGAGGGATTTAACCAACGAGAAAATTCCTGACGCTTGCGTGCACCATTTGGGGCATAGATGTTGATGATTGCATATGCTATGTCAGCCCAAGAGAAAGTGACAATGAGAACTCAGCCATTTAGGAATGTTATTAACAATAAAAATTTGAAGAGATTGTTCTCCAAACTAGCACCCCACAGTGCTCTGACCAAAAGGATAAGGATGGTAGGAGCATGGATTTCCAAGCCTCCTCGGAACCTTGTGGACAGTGGGACTCCTGGATGGCCAGGATATCCACGGGTAAATTTTGTTGTAAAAAACTCAGTTTCCTAGCCTGGGATGGTGAGGCCTTGAGTCCGGCGATATTCAATGTCCCTAAAGTGAAGGTTTCCCCCATCGCACCTAAGGTGCAAGGGGGTGGGCACCCAGGCCCACTAGCCTCCTCTAGATCCCCATGGGCCTTCACGGCAGCGTGGGTGTTAGCAGCAATGCTATCAGGATTTTTGTTAATTTTTGCAGAAAGAGTTGCATTGGCGTTAGCCTTTGCTTTTTGTTTCCCCAACATCAGACGAATTTTTTGCGGTGTGGATGAGTTCAGTGCACTGTTGAGCGGGTCAAAAAAAATTTTCAGTTGGGATGGGCCCCAAGTTGGTTTCAACCAGAGCTTGGGTGCAACAATTTGGTGAGATTGAGTCCCCCATCAGATCCTTGTATTGAGTGGCCTAATCGGCATAGGCTTCCCAATCTGATTGGTTGATGGATTCCCAAGTTGCTTCTGCCACGAAGGTTTCAATATCCTCCTGGCGTTGGGAGTGTGGGATAGCGGTGGTGGCTTTGGCCACTTCCTTGGCTGCGGCCCTATGGGCCTGCTTAGCCTTCTTCCACTCTTGCAGGGAGATGGGCTTTACCAGTTGGTAGCAGCCTTGTGCTCCCCACGGGAAAGCCTCTTTGGTGCTTACGGTTGGTTTGTAGTGCGCCTCTCCACTGGCCATGGCCACTGAGGGGTGCTCTTGGAATGTGACACCCTCCTTGGTGGGGCATGCATGCGCCTTATTGCCAAATGCATCACAGTGGGTGCAGATGGGGGGCGCGCTGTCCACGGCCACCTGGAATGGGTGGGTGGTATGCCCTTCAATATTAATAAAAGTGGAGTGTGGGATCTGGGTTAGGTCCTTCATGATCTCCTTGGTTGGGGTCAGAACTGTGATGGCCTTGCCGGTGCACAGGTGTGGCATCAGCATGAAGCATTGCTTTTCAAAAGATTGTATTTCACCATATACTGCGAGACCATCTTTCAGGTGTTGTTCCAAAATGTCATGTTTTACCGTAGTAGGCAAAAAGTCAAATGTGAGGAAAATTTGGTTTGATTTCATCCATCTGGTGCATTTGGTTTTGATGACCCATTGCCCTTCGGGGAGGTTGATTACTATGCACACTGCAGCAGCCTCGTCTGCTGCCTCTTTGTTTTTAAAACCTAGGTCCAGCCAACCATGTGACATGGAGTGAGGTACGACGTACACCACGGTCAGGAAAAAGCTGTGCACATCTTCACAAAATTTTTCCTATGGAGCTGTTTGTTGGATTTCCAGAAACACGTGGACTCCATATTCCACTGACAAAAGTGGCTGGGAGTGCGGCGTGTTGATGTACTGGTTTCATCATACTTACCATGCGAGTATTTCTGAGAAATAGTGACCGCCAGTTTTTTAAAAAAATTTTCTATTCTGCCAGTTTCTCCAGGGCGTTTTCGAACGTTGGAGGCCATGGGCCTTCCACCTTCTCCTCTTACCTTACTTGCCCAACTGCTCCCTGACATAGGGGCAGACTAATCTCCTCTGTGAGATTATCAAACTAGATTCAGACTTATATTGAATAGGTTGCAAAAGTGATTGCAATGAGAAAGAAAAGTCGACCCTAATAATATTAATTAATTATTTAATTGATTAAGTAGATATCCGCAACTGATGTTGATAATATTGAAAATCAATCAGAATGCAGAATTTCTATCCTCCTGGTACAAAAATACAAATTATGCCACAATGTGATTTAAACCTGCATCGTAAGGGACAATAGCAGGACACTCATCCCACTATGCCAGACCCATTGTATTATCTACAAAAAGTATTTATATATCTCATGCTGTCGGCAAATGATGCTGATCATTTGCCTATCCTGATCTATCCTATCTTTAATTAATTACCCTTGATATTCAATTAGCCTTGATCTATTATACTTTCCTAGTACTATAAATATTACTAAATATATCTAAAATAAAAAAATTTCCTTACAGTATTATTTACTCTTTGAAAGTCAACTGTCATATTCATATTTAAATTCAGTGCAAAACACAACGATTATTATATTCAGACTGCAGGAACCTCTGAACCATCGCCAACTGGTTTAGTTCCAACATTAGGGGCTTTATTTGGACCTATAAACCTCTAATAAAGGGTAAGTCCTATATTATTTAAATTTTGGGTTTCAGTGTGATATTCACATCTGTCCACAATCTTAAGTGAGCTTCAAAGGACCTGACTCAATTTATAATCATATTCCATGCAAATTCTGACAGTGACAAATTGTGGACCACAATCCAAAATAATATCCTCGTGTAATCCATGCTGGGATAACACTTCATCAATGAAAATCCTTGCTGCGTCCTTTGCTGAAAAACTCCTTGTGCATGGGAAAAATTCGGCATATTTGGTCAGTCTAGCCATGAACACCATAACCACATCCTTCCCCTGCACCTTTGGAAGACCCATTATAAAATCAACGCTAATTGAACCTCATGGCGCATGTGGTATCTGCAGTTGGCTTAATTTAACTGATGGAGGTTCACTTGAGGGTTTCAATTTTTCACATACCAAAAAATCCCTCATGTACTTCTTGACATCCCTCTGCAGGACTGGCCACAGATAGTCTTATCAAACCAACTCCACCATCTTCTCCATAACCAGATGACCCGCCAATGGATGATTAGAGAGACCAAATTACCTCCCATTGTAACAATGGTTTGGGCGCCCATATGTGAGAATCATGATATACCACCCCAAGTCTCTTCATGAAGGCCCTATGGCGCTTGTGCATCTGTCTCTCCTTCATCTCAGCCTTTAATCACCAGCCAAACTCTGAACTTATTTGCTTCTGGCAGACTTCCTCCCCCAACTCGCTCCCCCACCCTCAATCATCATGAATTGGTCCAGTTAGAACATTGTGGCTATATTAAACTCCTCCAATTCCTCCTTCTTATATGCTAAGCCTTCATCCTGACTCAACCAGTCTGCAGAAAATTTGACAAATCTGGCCTGTATTCTACCCAGAAGTTATACTAACTAGCTCCACATGCCATCTGGCTTGCCACTGGTTCATCTTCCTGGGTGCATGATAATATTCTAACACTTTATCGTCTGTTCAAATAATGAAAGGGTGTCAGGCATAGAATAGGTGGTGCTACAATTCCTGCAAGGCCGCCATCACCACAAGCAGTACCTTATTCATATATCAGATAATTAGTTTTAGTGAGGATCATTTTGTGGCTAAAATAACACATGGGGTGTTCGAGCCCATCTTCTCCCTTCTGTAGTAACACTGCACCTATGGCATAATTTGAAGCATCAGTTTCTACCATGAATGGCCTCCCAGGATCCAGATGGGCCAAGACAGATGTGGTAAATAACTTATCCTTTAGTAATTTGAATGCCTGCTCCTCTTTTCTTCTCCACAAAAAATGGAACATCCTTCATTAGATGTGTGAGAGGTAAGGCCATTTGGGATTGTTTTTTCATAAACTAATGTAGGAAGTTTAATGTTCCCAAAAAACTCCGCACCCCCATTTGATCAGTAGGGCCTTCTATGCTCACACAGCGCGCAGTTTATCTGAACATACTCCCAATCCATTCTGTAAAACCCTGTTTCCTAGGAACGTCACCTAACTTCAATTGAATTCACACTTGTAAGGTTTCAATCTCAGACCCATCTAGCCAATTGCCCCCAGAACTTCCCAGACATCTCAGATATGATCCTCTTGGGACCGCGAAAACACTAAGATATCATCCATATAGCTGGCACAGCATCAGAGAATATCCCTACAAGAACATGATTGATCATCTGCTGAAACTCTGCTAAGGGCATTTTTAAGACCAAACGGCATCACATGACACTGATACAACCCTAAGTGACACTTAAACGTGGTGTATTTTTGATGTTCCAGTCTCACTGGTACCCGATTGAATGCATCTGCTGGGTCAAGCTTTATAAAAATAGTGAATCTGGTAACCATTGGGAGAATATCCTCCAACCAAGGCATCAGATACAAATCAGGCTCAGTGACCTTGTTCAGACGTCAGAAATACATGCATGGGCGTAGTTCGCCACTTGCTTTTGGCACCAATAATACAGAAGACACCACTGGCGACATAGAAGGCTCAATCAACCCTATATTCAACATTGATTACTCCGTGGCACTCCAACGCTTATTTTGCTTGTTGGTTAAGAGGGTATACTGGACATCCTTAGGGAAGCTCCAACCCTTCCTTAAACTGGAATGAAAACGCAAAAGAATTAGTAGGGGAAAAAGGTAAGTTTCTAATAGGACCAAATGTACCCATAAAGTCGCTATGTTTTGCCAGTAATTCTACCTACTGCATTCCACCCATGTTTCTGCATCTACTTAGAACATCACTCCCAACCTCTATCTTACACCTCAATTGAGGCCCCATCAGAGGATTCAAAGTAATTGGATAAATGGCAGATCAACCTGGTTCTGGAACCAATGCCACCTTCACATCCCCAATACCACAGGATGGGCCATATTTTTGATTGTACAGAAGCCTTTTTTGAACTAAAACGGACTCTTCCAAACAATTACCCAAGGCTCTAAACACCATGAGGGAGCCCTCTCGACATGTGGCAAATGACACCTCATGACCCTGCTTCATTTCCAACTTCAAACTTTCTGCCAGGGCAAATTCCACATAGTTTTCCTCGGCCCCTGTATCCACCAATGCCAACACCTTTTTTGTCCATCCTTTCAAATATAACTCCACCAGAATAAATAGCCTAGGATAAAGCATAGAAGTATATTTAATGTTTAAAGCATGCTCAGATTGCAAATTTGCAGGTAAGGTAGGTTTGGGACCATTGTTCTTACCAGGTCCCTGACCTCCTGTTCTCCCTGACTCCTCAATGTTTCCTGGCAGAACCCTCCATGGATATTTCCAAAAATTTCTGGGTGATCCCTGCCACCATCCTTGACCTCTAAGAACCACTTCAGGCGACTGGCCCCTTCCTGGAGATATCTAATCCTCCCGCCAGTTTTGTGCCAAAGCCAATTGTTTCTCAACCTGTACCGCCAACAAAATTTTTTTGGCCAATGTACTCTGAACTTTAGCATCCGCCATAGTGGCCAACATATTCGCTTGCATCCCCTTTCAAAACATTCACAATGATTGTTGAATTATTACTCATGCTGTTTTCTCCAAAGGTCAAAAAGTTCGTCCATATTATTCAACTGATTCTTGCCCCTGACTCACCGTCAACAAAGCCAACCACATCTCATCCTGCCCCTCATCTGGACAGGTGGCTCATTCAATCTAATTGACACATCCATCCATGGAACCTGGACTGAAACCTTGCTCCTCAATCAATTCTTGCACCTACCCCTCCAGGTATGAAGGTAGCGCCTCCACAATCTGCACAATCTTCAGTGAGAAAGGGGTCTCTCCTCCCATCGCTTGGGCCAACTGCGCCTGAAAACAAACTTGTGACACCACTTGGTGATTCTTCAGTAAGGCCTCTATGGGAAATGTCACTCAACCTTTTGAAGATTTAGATGTTCCCTGGCTTTCCTCCACCTTCATGGAACTCGTGCCACATACCTGAACCATCCCTCTTATCATGAACATTAAGGAGAAACTTACCATTACCACTGAAAAAACATGGTGATACCGTTCCTCCTCTCCTAGGCCACCACCTCTTTTCGGGCCCCCCACAAGACCAACAAAAATGTCTTTGAGTTGCGTCTAATGTAATGGGTGGGTTCACGCCAATATTCCACAAAGGAATTGGTAAGTAAGAGCCACGTCGCTGACCATACTAGGGACAGGCCTGCCAAAGCTTATCCCAAATTCTTCCGCCATGCCTCATCATTACCACATATTCCTGAACCACTGTCCCCATGATGCTACACATCAACGGCAGGGTTTGGATCCATGAGTGTGCCGAGAATGATGCCAATGCCACAAAAAGCTCATTAGTTGAGCTCATAACTTCTATATAATACTATAGTTAATAAAATAATATCTTATATTATCAAGCGATTTTTATTTAATTTTCTGGTTATTTTGTAGAAGACACAACTGCCATTCAGGGCCAAATCATCCCCTAATAAATAGCACTCCACTAGTATTGTGTAAGCTCCCTCTTATGCTAGACTCTCTCAAACAATGTTCAGCACATCGCTCACAAAGACTCCACATCCCACCAGATCATCATCCATGCCATTTATAAGCCTAACCTCATGTTTTCTAAGATGCATTTTGGTTTTCAGAATGTCAAATCTCACTAACTCTGACTTTCTTGAGTGTGAGGCCTTTTGTAAAAAAGCAATATTCGGATCAATTAACACCCAATCTGAGGCAATGTACGGAACAGTTGTTGCCTGATCCGTTACACTACAGGGCAATGTGCAGGGTTAAGACTTAAAATGTCAGGAAAAACATTAAACGCTCCTTTTACAAACTCATATTTGAAGTTAAAGCTACATAACCTCCGTTATTTTGAGCTTGCCTGTGTGACAACTTCTGTGGTTTGAGGAAGTAGAGAAGGGATTAGTTATCTGTTTGAACTGTTAACTCATGTTGAGCAACCTGCAGAAGATACTGTTAGTGGGTCAATCCCATGCCACAGCAGCCAGCTCCTTATCATAGATGGCCCAAGGCTGCTCCGTAGAAGAGAACTTGCAGAAAAAAGTAGGCGACAGGGTGTTAAACCCTCATGCTCCTGAAGCATTACACCCCTACTGCAACATATGACACATCACAGGCTACAACATAGCGCTTGGATGGGTCCACATGTTTCAGGATAAGGGGAGACAAAAACATCTCTTTAATTGAATAAAATGCATATTGGCACGCAGGCGTCTAATGAAAGGGGACATTCTTACCCATAAGTGGATGAAGTGAGGCGGCTAACTGGGATAAGGCAGAGGATAATTTTTTATAAGATTATTATAGTGCCCAAAAGCTTCATAATTGCTTTTGGGACATGTTATGGGCCACTCATGGATGGCGTTTAACTTGTATAGGTGAATGGCTACTCATATTTTAAGATTAGATTGCCTAAAAATGTGACTTTCTCCCAATAAATTACATTTGAAGGCTTAACAGATAGGACCACTTTATGTAAGGCCGCAACAACTGCTTCCCAATTCATTTGCATGTTGTTTGGAAGTCAGGGAGTGTACCAAGATACTGTCAATATAAGATACTGCGCAATTGAACCAGAGATCACCTAACACACTATCAATCATTCTTTGAAATGTGGCTGGTGAATTTTTCAATTTGAAGGGCAATACTCGAATTTGAAAAATACCCCTCTTCATTTGGAGAGCGGTAAGCCATTCCTGATCTTCCATCACCTTTATTTGATTAAAGGCATTAACAAGGTCAAGTTCTGAACACATGTGACTTAGCAATCGCTTGACTGATAGTTTGCTCCAGTGGTAATGGGTAGGGATAATGAATTGTGATTTTATTTAGGTGACCATAATCCATGCAGGGATGGAGGGAACCATCAGCTTTCTTGGCAAAAATTATGGGAAAGCAAATGAGATGTCACTTTAAACAACCACTATTTTTTAAGCATGTCATCTAGCCATACATTAAGAGCAACCTCCTCCTCTTCTGTGTGCGGGTACAAAGGGAAGTTTTATTTACCACCTGCACTGTTGTTCTAAACCCTAGATCGAATTTAGTATGGGGAAAATGGTCCGCCTTCTAAGAATAGAAAATAGTTTGATATCCCATTAATGGCTACAGAAAATCTGATTGAAGGCCCGTAGGGAAATTAAGTGAAGTAATGGAACTGAAGCCTTGAGTTTTTGTAAAGGTATCCATAAAGGAAACTTGCCTTCCGTTTGGTCATTAGTGAATTACAACATATTGGACTCCAGGTGAATTCTAACATGCTATTATTGCCATTAACCCACCCCTAAGATTACTGAAAACCAAGTTCAGCATTGTGGAGAACTGATTAAAAAGCTAAACTGGTGAACAGAGAAAGGTACTGAGCGTCAAACTAAGTATGTGGACTGGGAGGCCAATGAAGTGACCATCACCATAGGACCCAAGTCTAGGTCAAGTTCCAACTGGTGGGCTATCTCTACATTCCTAAAATTACCTGCTGCTCCAGTGTCCACCAAAACTCAAAGAACACGCGGTGAACTCTGATAATAATTTTCATGGGCAATAAAAAGTAAAAGAAATTCTCTTTGTTGGCAGCTATAGTTGAGTCTGTAGATAAAGAAGAGATTGTACTAGGATTGGGGGAAACTACAAGGTTTGCAACAGGAGTAGACACTTTATAAGTCAGAATGCTATAATATACTGACATGGGCATGAGGGCTGCAGCAACTATTGAAAGTGATTCAGACAATGATTCAGAGTTGGAATTTTTCACCAAGGCCACCTCAGTGGCTCCTAGCATGGAGATCCCATTTTGGAGGGTGAGTTTAGACAATTTGAGAGGTGCTAGGCTATTGTGGCCATAGTAGAACTTCTTCAAAACCTTATGCAGCTGAGAGAAAAGGACCATTGCTATGCCCATCTCAACGAGAAGGGCGGAAATGGCTAAAGATAATGGCAGGACAGTTATGTGATGAAGACAGCAAGTTATTTTTAGACTGGCCTGCCAGTTTAAGTTCTGAAGCACCTAAACGCCAAGCCCAAATGCCAGCGGCACTGCTGCTGATATGATGGTTATATAACCAGGAAGGGATTTCGCCACTAAGCACCTATGAGTCATTGTCATGTATAAGAACCTAGCAATGAACCAGGTAAACATGGCCATGGGTCCCACAAGTTGTAGAAATATATTTGGAGTGGGTTTGTTTATATTTGAACATAATAGAAACTGGAATTGGGTATTGGGATTATTTAATGGAAAGTAAAATATAGAAAATCGACCAACAACTTCCTCAGTGCAATCATTATAAATATATAGTGTTCAATTTGGTAGTTTGTCAAAGCAGGGATTGGGGCCCTCAAATTTCGACCTAACCTGGCAAGTCTTTGAGGGGTCTTATTGATTTAAATCTGTACTGACATTGAAAGAAATGGTGGTGGGTTAAGTTGCTATCACTTTGCACATGAACGCCTGACCCAAAGCTTTATTGCATTTACAGTGGTTAGCGCAATGGTGTTTGGCCTGATGGCAATGGGAATCCCCCAGGGCCACCCCACATAGGGATGGTCCCCACGAATTGGAAACGGGTTTGGGATGACCAATATGCCCATTTCCAGTCGCTGGGGCGTTTGTTCAGCCAAGCAAGATACAATTAGTGATGAACCTGATTTTTGTGATGAGGGTTCCAAATTGTTAGCAACAATCCCCGATATTGATACATGCCCATCAGGGATAAGGCCTAATGATTCTGAGAGGAATTTAGGTTGGCAATTGTACTTCTCGTTAACTTAATAACATTGGTAATTTCAACTGTAATTTCATTATTTGTTCCCTTCTGGTATGAGTTGCACACTCGTTGGATTTAATCCCATATGTTTTGAACATTTTGACTCTAATTTTGAGGATTCAGCGCCATTGGCTTTAAAGAGTTCATCCAGCTCATGTGGATGAAGGTTTCTGATAATTTTAGAAAATATTTTTCTCTATTAGGTGAACTAACTCTGCATAAGTAAGCACAGGGACCAGGGAAGAAATCTTCAGGGGAAGCGCTGTAACCCAGTGCTCATCTACCACATGGGCGAGGTCACCCTGTGTGATGAGGGGTACAGCTGCCCTCTTTGGACCTTTTTTATTAGGAAATGGTAAAATCACCTGAATCACGCAGAGGGGACGTTCCCCTGGAATTACATCCTCAGCATAAGTTGCCAGTGCCAAAATTAACAAAAAACTTTATCAGGATTCTTTCCCAATACTTTTAAAAAAAATTTAAGCAATTCTAAAGACTCTCTTTCTGCTCAGCATAACTTTCTGAGAGAAATTACATGAATTGTTAAAACAAATCCAAATCGCCCATTGTAGTTTCGCTCTGATGTCCTCAGATTCTCCGCCGGCTGCTCCAGTGTGGGGCAGCGGCGAAACTCCCCCTGCCATTTTCCATCCAGAAGGAAAACGCGCTAGGACTGGTTCACCCAGTCATTCCAAACCCATGGGATGATTCGTTCCTCCCAAAGATCTTGACGCTCACTTTGCTTATACCCAAGTGGTACCTCGCTGCCCCCTGGTGCTCCCCAAGAGCAACATGCACTACAGCTTAAGAGTCATATACGGGAAACTACTCCCATAACATGACCAAGCCAATATCAAAATGGCACAGGTGGTGATGACACCCTCCAGTTTTATTGACTTCCACCTCTATAAGGGGTATTTCAACCTCAGCTTCACCTGCAAAGCTGACGCTGCCACTGCAACAACTGTTCCCCTGGTATTCCAGGGCACCCCTCTCCCCACAACTTGGACCCAGCTCCCAGAAGACACCACTTTGGTGGTCCAGTTTGCTGGTCTGCTTACCCACCTCCCCCTGAAGTGCTCAACCAGGAGCTGATGGATGGTTTGGCAGCCTATGGCTCCAACCCCATCTTTTCAATTTGTGGTCCCAAATGGGGTCACATGACTCGCTGGGCCTCAGGAATATGTCACAATCAGCCCTGAGTTTAATAAAATAACCTTGTCAGTTCCCCCTTGCACCATTATTCCTTCAGTGCCTGACCATCCATTTTGGGCCCACATCGAGGGTGGGAAGACAATCTGTCCATCATGTTTTGAGTTGGACCACTCAAAACGCAAGTTCCACTCCTTAGCCACTTCCAACGGATTGGAAGACTCATCCGCCAACTTCCAATATGCTGCCAACCCTGTACAAGTTCCAGTATGGGGCACAATCCTACCTCCCCCACCCCCAAAACCAGAAGCTGCAACTGCACCTGCAGCCACCAATCAGCCTCCTCCTCGCTCCAATGCCAAAAATATCACCTCCAATCAATCATCATATTGGATCCTAGTTCTATCCCAAGCTTCCAAAAATGAATCAACCAAACCTAAACCGTACGCTGATTCCCCAACCCAATTTAACCAAAACCCATAGGAGTTATTGACTGAAATTGACGAATCAGGTAAGCTCATTGAAGAACCATCTCTGCAAATTGAGCGGTTCATTAATGCAGAATGGGACGCCAAATACCCCCCTCAACTATATACCCACAGCCAAATGCTGAATCGTTTTACAACAATCACCAGCTTGCAGCTGAAGCAGCTGTAACACCAGATTGTCATCCCCTTTGTAAAGCTGTTGACAAATCAGTGGCGATGCTCACAGGAGGATTTCACCTCCTGTTATCCCCTCAACCCTCACCCCAGTAAGTAAAATCACAGTGAACCAGAAACACAAAAACGTTAACAATGCTATTCAGAACGTGGCAACTATAGCATGGAACCCAAAAGCTAAAATTACCCAAACCAACATCGCCATGTTTGTTAAATTCCCAGACGCCCACATTAAAGCTGAAAAAGATTTAACCAAATATATCAGTGCCATTTAACTAGCTGACAATATCCATGAAATACCAATATTTAGCAATATCAAACCACATGCCACAGACGCCCCAACGCCCTTACTATCTGCCTTGACATGCACCCTACTATGGGAGGAAGAAGCTGCTGCCAAATATAAGCCCCCCAATCCCCCCCTCCCCTTCCTCCATGGAGGGATAAGCAGTTTCCGCCGCCCACCTGGTTGGTCATTTTTCTCGAAATGTTCACTACTTTTTAGCACTAGGTGGTCCCAAACTAAAGGGGGATATACCTATCTAACAAAATGTTCACTCAATCTGCTCATTTGGGCGTTTTGTTTGAACCAATTAGTTATATTTTTTTGTTTAGTTTTAGTTTCAGTAATGTCCATCCCCTGGTCGGCATACCTTAAATAAATAATCAAATTTAAGCAATTCTACTTCTTAATGATAAAATTAATTATCTTGACATCCTCAAATTTAGTCACCATTATTGAGACCCACCAATTCTCTATCATCAACAAACTCCAATATTTTTTTGATCCTGCAGATCAAGACAGCTCAATCCAACCAAGTGGAAAGCACAAATTGAAGTATTAGCATTAAATAATAAACTTGAACTAGTAAATAGTCAGCAATTGTCCTTAATTAAATAGTACATTAATTTTTATAACATGTAATAGAAATCACCTGGTTAAAAATCCAATAGATGTCATTCCTAATTCGCTGATAAAAGGTGAGCACTGAAATTTCCCTATATTTATCCCTTGTTTTTGAAAAATCAGAAGTTTAAATAGATCACTTTCTCACATGTCCTGGGGGAATATAACCCACAAAAGTATTTTTGGAAAAAACTTAATGTTCCTTATATGGCGGGTAGCTATGGGAGACACTTGATGTCTCAGTTTATTTTATTTAAGGTGGAAATCACTTGGTTGTAAGAAAATACCAGTTGAGGTTGCTATCAATCATAAAGAATACTAGCTTAATAACTGTTGAAAAACATTGTTACTTCCTTATTTCTTACATCAGCCCATCCTTTGCAGTAGGAATATACCTAATTTAGGTGGGGATTGATTATTGAGCTGATGACTGACTAGCTGTTGTCACACACTAGCACTCCTATATTTCTTACAATGAGTTACCTTATCTAGTATTTTACTATATACCTCTTTAAAATTAATCAATTAAAGGCATTTCAGAAGGAATTTATATTATATAGTAATAGATTATTTACTTTTTCCCCTAAGAAGGGTTTTAAGGATAATTTCCATAATCTAATTATCAGACACTCTTAAGCTCTCTAGCGTCAATAGTGGTAAGATTTTGTCCCCTTGTATCCAGAAGTTTGCCAAATCTTGGGATTAAATTTAATAGACAGTCCCTCTTGATTTCTGAGATTGTTTTAATAACCTTTAAGTGGGTTGAAGGAAGGTTGCCAGAACCTGTCCATAGGAGAAACTGAGCTGATATATTTGGTTGTGAAAAACTCTGCAAATAATAATCTTCATACTATTATCACTAACCCACATATAACAGATTATATTTAAACAACAATCTATTTATTGTATACCTCAGATCTGTGCAGTAAACATAAAGAGTTTACATTTGGTGCTCACTACAGGGGTAACTGAGGCTTAAAACCAAAGAACTACATCAGAAGATAATAACGGTATGTCATGCAAAAATTAACTTCAAAAGTTATGGAAGGAATTAGAGATATTTAGTAAGAATGCGATGTACTTAAAATTTCAATTCAATCTAAATACATCATCAAAACGAGTAATGAAGGCCATGGAGTAATTAGAGCGGATCAAGAAGGTCAATAATAATCTAAATAGAAAGACTATCTTCTTGAAGTGGAAGAGGATTGGATTTATTGAGAGTTAATGTTCTAGAAAGCTTCTAGAGAAGCAGGTTTAGAGCGATTTTGCCAGATACTGAAAGGTGTGACACAAATTTAAAGCGTTTAAATGAATTAGAACATCACAAATGCAGCTGCACTAAAAGAGGCAGATGTGACTGGTATGAATTAAGATAAAGAAGGTTCTGTTAGTAAAGTGCATTCATTAAGAAACAAGCTTTGACCTTTGCAGAACTTTTGGAGATGACACCTAAGTGTACCCTAATAGTTGGAAGTATTACTGAGCGGGTACCTCCTAATATTGTAGTATCAGAAGAATTTTGTATTGCACTAAAATTACCTATTTTTCACTGGGATAACGTTCCAGCATTTTTCTACTTATTCAAAATGACAATGTTCATATACGTTGGCTGATAAAAAGTGGTAACAGATATGATCTGCTTAGTTACAGATTGCCAAAATAAAGTGTTGCCCAACTCAACAGGGACAATTGGACATAAAGCGATGCCATAGAATCAACTATGAACAAATTTGGTAGTTCTGAGAGGATGGCTAATGAAACTGGAGTTCATGGGAATTAAATTAAAAAAAGGGTGAGACATTACCAATTTTTGTTAGTCAATTTATCAGGAAGCACAAATTCTAGCAGGCGCAATAGTATTATCAGCTTTAATCTGTGTATTACAATGCAGATGCCACCTTAGCCCTATAGAGACCTTCACCACACTATTTTTTCAGCGCTGTTAAATTAGATTTTCACTTTACAAATAGTAAAAAATATAAACTGTTAAGCTCAAATTATTTTGCTCTCCATCAGAATAATGAAGATATTCCACCTATGAGTAAAAAATATATTAAAATTTAAAGACAAGAATACAGTAAATCTAACAGCTAACAAGACCAAGTTTAGCAGGAAAGAAACCTGATGTACAAAAATAGGCAGACAAATTGCAAAACCACTGTCATAAATGTGGTGGGACTAAACATTAGCCATCCAATGTTGGGGGAAGAAGCCAGCATGGAATTTTAATCTTATGTTCCTAAATAGGAGAACACTGTTAAATGTTTGGAATTCTTTTTAGCAGTTTGGATGTGGAACAATCTAGTGTTGCATTAAAGCTGTTCCACTAGATATCTGCCCAGGTGGAGTAGATACTTCAGATTAATCATAGAGGACCAAGAAGCTGATCCGCTGTATCAAGTCTTGGCAATAGATAAAAATGATGTCTAGAAGTCAAAAATGAATATGGTTAATCCTAAATATTAATAAAGAAGGAATGAAACTTTTAGAATAAAAATAACAAACTCAAGTTAAAGTCAAATTAAGCTAACGTTTTTCATACTAATCCATGCAAATAAGGGATAATTCACAAATATGTTGGTGGTATTTTAAAACTTAAGCATGGTGATTAATGCCATGAATCAATTTATGAAGAAGTATGATTTATTTGCTCAAAAGGAACTGAAATTGAGGATAAAACACTCATTATGATATTAGTAGGATCAAGTGCCAGCTTTTGATGGATGAACTAAGATTAGGACCTGCCAAAATCAGTGACAAGTTGGGAACAAATGGTCAATGAATGAGACCATTCAAAATTATCACCAAGTCCGCAAGAGATGCCTAAACTCTGAGAAAATATAACTGATGGTTATATAGTGAATCAGGCTTAAGAAAATACATTTATTATTGAATCTAAGAGAAAAAAGAAAAAAATTCAAGATAAATATAAAGATATAAAAAATAAAAGATAAAATGAATATGAAATACTTATTTATATGAATATCATCTTGTGAAATCAAAGGAAATAATAAAAAACATATATTTGAAAATTATTAGTTTTTAATGCCACGATCAAGTGTATCTGTGGTTTTCACACCTTCCCTTGTCATGTGGGGAGAAGGGGGATGTACTACAATGAAAATAGTAAAGAAGATTGTGAACGTTAGGTAGGACCAGCTTTTGGTGAAAATAAGTCCACTGTGAGGAGGCTAAAGGAAGGAGAGTAAAAAGATCCACTCAGAAAAAAATAAAAGCGCAGCCTGGGGGAGTACAGAAATTAAGGAATTTATTGGTTTAACTGACCGAGAAGATTTTTGTACAAAGAGAAGTCATAAAAACACATCCTGAGGTGTACAGGTTTTCCAAAATATATTATTGCTGAGATCAACTAAATTAGTCCTGTTGTGGCATGTAGCTGTAATACTTTGATCAAAGGAGGTATCAGAGAGAAGGAGATGAAGAGGAAACATGCTTAGGCACATAGATGCATTGATAAAGAAAAAGGAAGATTGACTATGTGAAATTAAATTTAATCCATGTTGTCTGATTCAGGCCTTGGAAGAAAGCAGCATCTGCCTCCAAGAATCTGACTTTGCTGGATAATCTGTTCAATTGGGGGATGTGTTATGATTTTAGTTTGTCCATATAGTCCAGCTCTTTAATTATGTTATCATCTGAATTAACTGCTGGGGGTAATTTTCTATAATAAACATCATAATAGATGTGGAAGTTAGCAATTGATAAGGTAACTGTTGTTGGCTGTAATTCTTTATGGTATATTGATTAATTTATCAAGCCTCAATCTAGTGGATTAAAGATGTTCTGTTTGTGAGGATTCCTAGAAATGTTTACAAGCTGTTTAATTATTGATTAAATGATTAATGTGTAATTTTTCTATTTTTGAACCAATTGGTTTTTGTTGCCAAAATATTATGGGTTTACTGATAGTTGCTGGGCATTGAAATTGATTTATTTGGCAGCAACTTGCGGGTAACCTAGTAGGCAACGCGACCTGCTACTAATGGGTAAAAGGTGTATTACTTAAGCAGGTTTCTAGCCTAATAAGAATAACTCACTGAGTTAATTGAAGACATTGGGACACGTTCTTTGGATACTCAACTCAGGAGGGGTCATGTTCTAGTTGGTGGTGGAAACTGACTAGATGGATGAAGTAATTATCATTTTTGGATGACTACTGAGGGTTGAATTCATCAGCAATGGATACGAGTCCTGTTGGGCGCCAACATTATAATTAGGCATTAAAATTCCCCTATATTTATCCCTTGCTTTGTTATTAAAATCAGAAGCTTTCTAAAAGATCAATTCTCACCTGACCTGGGGAAATACAGGCTAAGGTATTATTAGTGAGAATGACCAAATGATCCTTATATAGCGGGTAGCTATGGAAAACACTTGTTGATGTCTCAGTTACCCTGAGTGATGTGAAATTTATTTGGTTGTAAGAAGTTACCTGTTGTAGGTTGATATCAATCATAAAGAAGATTGGTTGGCTAACTGTTGTAAAACATTTTTACTTCCTTATTTCTTACATCAGATCATACTTTATTGTAAAAATATATCTGTTTTAAGTGGTAATCATTATTGAACAGATGACTGACTAGCTTTTGTCACAAGTCAACACTCTTCTATTTCTCTAATTTTTCATTTTATCTAGTAAATTACTATATATCCTTTTTAACTAATTAATAAAAGCCATTTTAAGAGAAATTAATTTATATAGTAATACATTTATTTTTCCTCCTAAGAAGAGTTTGAAAGATAGTTTTATTATCTTGTTATCAGATGATTTCAAGATCTTTAGCATCAAGGGTGGAAGGAGACGTCCTCATGTATTAATAAGTTTCCAGCTCTTGGGATTATTGTTAATGGATAGTTTCTTTTGTTGTCTAAATAGTTTTAAAAACCTCACGTTAGGTGAAGGAAGGTTGCCAGAATTTGTCCATAGGAAAAACATGAGCAAATTTTTTGGTTGCAAAAAACTCAGCTGGATAATAAGCTTCATATAATTAACACTGTTCCACATATAATATCAGATTATATTTAATCATCAATCTATATATTGCACACCTTGAGCTTGTACAGTAAACCCAGAAATGTTTACGTTATCCATGTGGTAATGATTCAATAAACTTTATATGATCAGTCAGCTCTGAAATGGCATTCTTTGTTGATTTGAGTAAGTCTTAGCTCCTGGTTGGTGGAGAAATTATTTTTGCTTTATAACCCCTTCAAGTCTTTAGAGTGTTTTTCCATTAGGATGCAAAACTAAATTTATGTTAGTGTGTGAAACTTCATAACTAGGTTGCTTAATTTTTATGAGTGTTTGATTTAGATTTTTTAGAATGATTCAAACTATTTGCCACATGGATATTTTATCAAATGTTGATTATTTAAATGTCCAAAAATTCATAGATTATGCTCTTTAGGTCTCCTGATCTCCTTCCTGAGATATCAGGTCTTCTTCCTTCTGTCCTAACAATACTTATCAGAATGCTGGGCATCATATGTAAAAACAAAAAATATTATAATAAGAGATTTGAGGCTTAGGCTGTATTGAACAAGAAGAGTCTCCCTATTCATGTTAACTATAATTTATCAAAAAATATAAGCAATTGTATAGCTTTTTTTGTAACGTGTTAACGTCCTCAACAACATCCACATGAGAAATTTTTCTTACTTCCACCCTTTTTCCAGATAGCCTTAACAAGGGACGCCAAAAAATAGATCATGTTTTGTTACTTTTTTGAATAAGCTATATAGGTTAAAAAATAGCTTCCTTGATAAGAATGACTATGAAAATTCTCTTTAACTCAAATAATAGAGCTATAAATTAGTAGAGAATTAGGACTGATGTGTCAGCAAAGATGCCATAATCAAAAATAGATTCCATCCCATCGAGGGTTAAGCTTCAGCAGAAGCAATATAAATACTGATGAGTTATTTTTTTGCTTTTGATTTGGATGCTAATTTGGGCTTATTTTGAATGTACAGGGTTTTTAGCTTTAGAACTATATGATCTGTGCCTTATTGAAGTAAATCCAGTTTTATTATAGTTTTTCAAAGTGGGACAATGATCTTATGCACAATAAACAAAATCATGAAGGCAAGTGTAATTCTTATTGTTATCCAGTGGCTTCCTCATTAAGGATTTTATAGAAATATAAGAAGAAAGCCATGATTTCCTCACCTAAAAATTATTTTGAAAGTAGGTCTAAAATAACTGCAATGGTTTTGATAAAACTCTAATCTTTGTTGAAATATTAGGTGCATATACAATCAACTTGTTCTAGGATACTTCATATGTTGTAGATAACTGGGATGGGATTTTAAGGCATGTCAGGCCACCAAATTAGTTGGCAGTATCATAAGATTGGCCGGGATTTGTCCAGAAGAGCTCATGATTTTAAAATAATCTATAGGACATACCCTATATATAAAGGTATTACAGAAATTCTGTTTGGATTTACTATTTTATAATAAAAATATCTACTTAAGAAAAAGTCTTTTATTATGTGTGTTAGAGAAGTTTCTATAGCTCTATTCTTTGATACAAGAAAAATAAACATGAAACCGGAATTTCTATTGTAGGTCATTCATATGACTATAGGAGAATTCTTGATATTCTCAGAAACTAACTTAGTCATTGATAGAGTTGGGTATTCATTGATTTAAACTAATTTTAATTGAATAGTGGATGAACGCATGACAGAAAATTTTAAATGGTAAAGAATTTTTTGAATATTTTGAGAATAAATGCCATTTATCATTAACATGCTAGATTGTTAGTTCTTTATATACAATAGATTTATTAAACCATAATGAATTACCATTGATGACATCAACTTCATCTAAATATTTTTGATAAAGCTGTAATTGGTGAACATTAATAAAACAGTAAAAATTTGAAAGGCTTGATACTAGTTAGGCCTAAAGCAGAAACCCAATTAATCTTAACAAACTGAATATATGTTGGTTTTGATATAGATCAAACCTTATTATGAACCTTCAAATCACTTATCATTTTAAACTGTTATAGAAGCTAATTAAGCCAAATTTTATAAATAAAAAGTTGAGGCTTAACCTATAAAAGTGAAAAGCCCAACAAGATTTTCTCATCATCATGTGATTCCTCCCATATAAGAATAGCTTTGAAGCAGCTGACCTCTTTGCAATACGATCTCTGATGCTCAATAGATAATGGATTGTTGGGTCTTTAGTGAGTTCTTCACTGTGATCTGCTTAGTTTAAATTATATTATAATCTCCTTTCAAAGCCTCATTATTGTAATGTAAATTAAGTAAGTTGCATTAATGTCTCTATAACTCTGGGCCATAGCAGTTATGACTTTATACCTGGTTAACCTGTTATCGAAGTCATTAACTCATAGCAAGGAATTCAATCATTAGATCTGGAAGAGCATACCTGGGGTTCTTGGACACCCTAGGGCTCAGGTTGTACTGGAGGACATGGGCATCCCTAGAGAGTCTGAGATCTGGCAATCTATGAGAGCCTTAAGAACTGGGTGTCCCATTGTGTCAGAAGGTACCATGACCTTAAAAATAGGGCTCAAAACCTATAATATAAAGAACATAATTAATTAATTTTCTGTTGTAGAGCTCAAATAGTATTATGTTTTCCCAAGAGGCTAAATTGATGGTGAAGTTGTTTATATTTGTATATGGCGAAGTTTCTTGGTTGTAACTGAGTTTCAATTACTGCCTCGCAAACTTAGATAGTGAGTTAATTTTGCATGTAAGCATTAACCTCAGTCTAGTTGAGTCATCGGTTGACAAGATTATGTGAGAAATCTATGATTATCAAGGATCACATCTTAATATTTTTGCAAAAGGTAGTAATAATTGTGATAGAGATTATAGTTATAAGAGTGTAAGAACTGAATGTGTTCACCTATTGAAAATTTAGACTATGTAACTACAAAATGTGCATAGTATGGTGGATGGTAAAGTGCACATGAAGATAAAGATATTAGTTAAATCTAGTACCAACCTTTGCAGAATACGAGTTTTGTGCTTGATATAGATCTCTAATAGTAGTGTACAGCGGAGGCTTTGGCCCTGTAACAAACCAGGCTCCCAAGACCTAGCTTGCCATCCTGATACATTATTATTAAGCCAAAGAGAGTTTCTTCAATTGAGAGGTAGGATGGGTTGGTATGAGGTTGTCAGCCATCAAATTTGGATTAATGGCCCTACATTTCAATGAAAGGGCCTGCTGCAACTCAAGTGAATTATAATTTTGGGCAGAGGTCCAATGTAGCAGCCAATACTTGTGCAGCCTTTAGCCTTCAGTATAGACCCAGGGTGTATACACTTACTGGAAATACGCATTTACAGGAGTCTCCACTGGTGACCATAACCAGGTCAAGATGCAGCGAGATTGGCAAACCCATTGATACCTCGAGATGACCTCACACCTTATGAGGCCATGATATTGCAGCTTATGACATCTGGTTAACAAGGGTTCACCTATGTGATCCTGAACGGTTTGCTGACCAACCTGGGATACAAACGGAACTAAAAAAATGCTTTTAATCTATTATAAAGGTAAGCATAAAGTCATTTATAATGAGATTGGCCTAACTGGTGAGGGCACCCACAAATGGTGGGAACACATGATGGGGCAACCAGAAGTAAGATAGAATTAAAATTTGAGAGGGATGGTTTAGATTATGCCCAATTATAAACCTGACCTCTAAGTCAAAATTATGAAAAAAAACTAGACATGGAAACTGGAAGATCTCATGTCAATCAGTGATTTTAAGCACTAATTCCCATAATTTGGATGCTAGAAATATTAAATTATAACTATAAAACATGGCAGAATTGATTTAAACTGTCAGTTTGTGACCACCATTCCTAATATTTCAATTTATAGTAATCAATGAACGAAGTTTATTCCGTTACATTACCCCTAACTAAGGGAAAACCCCCAAGATTTCCCTGAGCTTAGGAGATTAGGAAAAGAAATCCTCTGGTGGGCGAACTTTCTTGCAATGAAAGAAAAGGAAAATTATGACGAGAAATCCAAAGGTCATGGAAAGCTTCAATGCTCCCTTTTGGAGGTCTGATGGTGGGCCTAAGAGGCCTCAACTGTCAGTAGTTCTTTTTTTTAGTACTAGATCAAATAGTCAGTAGTTCAATAATCACCCTTAACCTCTCCCTTCACCATCAGGGGCCCACAAAAACTGTTGAAGAAGGCAATAGGGTTAGATTTTCTTGGGACTATGGTCGTCCCAATATCTTGCAAGCTGGAAGAAATCACATCTCACCACAGAATAAAGAAGTTGAAGTAATGTAAACTGGGTTCCCTTGTCCTAGCTTGCCATCAAAATACATATAACCTTATGCTAAAAGAGAGTTTACTCAATCAAGTGTCAGAATAGGTTAGTATTGGGTTTTTAGCCATTATATTAAGATCAATGGGCCTACACTTCAGCAGAAGGGACTGGCAGTGACAAAGGTGTATTGCCTACTTTGGTTAGAGGTCCAATGTGGCAGCCAGTACACTTCAGCTATTAGCCACCTATCTGGACCCAGGGAGGATGCACTTATGGGAGATATAAACTTACAGGCATCTCTACTGGTGGCCACACCAAGTCAAGGTGCAGCAAGATTGGCAGGCCCAATGATACCTAAATATGACCTCACACCTTCTGAGGCCATGAGTTCACAGTTTAAGGCACCTGGTGGGTAAGGGTTTATTGTACACATGATTCTAAACAGTTTGCTTACAAACCTGCAATACAAATGGAACAAAAGATATTTATAATATATATAAAGACTAGAATTCATTACTCATTCTTTGCTACAGTGTATATAGAATTTTAGATAAACAAATTTTTTAATTTATGTTTTATATTATAGACAAAGAATAACCACTCAGATAAATCTAATTGACCAATTAAATCAACCAAAAACAACTACTCAGATAAACCTAGCTGAATTTATCAAATCAACCAATAAATAATTACCCTATAAAACTAAACTATGCCTTAAATTTTAAATTTATTGTGGGGAAGGCTGACCATGGGATGGACACTTCCGAATATGACTCAGAAGAGACAAAACTTAGTACCAGGGGAGGCACCCCAGAGAAGCGATGCTATCTCTTGTTGCCAGCGGGAACGCCACTTATGGGGAGGGGGAGGAAACGTGTGAAGGGGCCGTAGCCACAATTGAACACGTGTGGAGGAAGGGGTCTGATTTGATGAACCAGACTGGGAACCAGGAGGAGACCAGCTGTCGGCGACGTGGTGGGAGGTATCCAAACATCCACGCTTGAAAGTGGTCCACCAAATGAGACCAGAATCTGTGGACAGCTTCTGGGAGGGTGGGGGTGGAGCCTGCGATGGCATCTAAGACAATCGTGTGGATGGTCCACATGGTGATTGCAACCACCAAAGCATGGAGGGAGGGTGGAAGGGAGGAGGCCATTGATAGAGCAAACATATCTCTTGACAGACTGAAGGGATGCATTTGATCCTGGCCCAGCAGACTTTGAACTTCGCACCATATCACTTTAGAGGTAGGGCACTTTTCCAGGCGGTGGAACAGCGTTCCATACTGGCCACACAAGACACAGGATGAGTGTAAAGCGTTAGAGCGCTCAGCTGTATGATACACTCGCCTCAGGCAGCGCCACACATGGGAGCGGACTTGAGGCTGCAACAGAGGATGGTGTACGTATTTCCAGATAGTTTTTGGGTCTCAATGGAGTAAGGGATGTCCATCATGTCCAGGTAGTCCACCCTGGATAGAACATGGGGCCAAATGGGGATCACGCCATCCTGGATGGGTAGCCCCTGTACCTCTTGTGTGAACTGAGGAGAGGGGCGGCCTTTTTATGTTGTATGTCCACTAATATGAATTCTCCACTCAGCGCTCCGCATGGAGAGTAGGATTCGTTTGTAGTGGGTTTTAGTCCCGTGAGGACCTGTGGCCGATGTGTGTGACGCGAAGTAATTCATCAGGGAGTGGGGTTTCAATGGATTGATGAGGCCCAAAGCGCGGGAGAAGTTGGAGCGGGCTGCTCAGGACCAGTGTTGGGAGGGGAGTGTAGGAGCGGTGACAGCCGCAATCCAGGTGCCCAGGATCTTGGCAGCATGGGCTTTGAAGTCAAGCAGGCCCATACCACCATGATGATGAGGGCCAAACATGACCTCTAGCCGCACTGGTGGAGGGCGGCCTGACCAAAGCCATCCTTGCAGCAAGGCATACAAGGATTTGAAGAAGCTTAGGGAGAAGGGGATAGCGTGGGCTCCAAACCAGATTTTGGAGAGGAGCATAGAGTTGGCTAAAACAACCCTGCTAGTAAGGGAAGTAGGGTGGGCTCTGAGAGAGGCGATTCACTTCGTCACATTGTCCAGAATATGGCACTCCATTACTGCTGACGCATATCCATCTGCCTCCATCCACACGCCCAGATGGCATACCGGTCCTATGGTAGGACGTGGCATGAAGGGGAGCACCAGTGGAGCAGTATATGTTAAGTTAGTAGGGCGAGGATGTGGGTGAGCAGATGGGCCGGGATGGGAACTAATTGATAGGGCCCAGCAGTTCTGAAACTGACCAAGGAGGATGATTTCGGTTTTGGAAGCGTTCAGTGCCGCGTTGCTTACCTGGGAATACTCCTGGATGAGAGCTTCAAGCGCGCGTGCATCTTGATTGTTAGACACCCCAACCACACAATCATCTGTGAACGCCATTATCTTGACTGGGGCTTGGCCTGGCACATGGACCCCAGTGAGTTGGGCATTCACATTTCGCAGTAGTGGATTAAGGCTGAAGTTAAATAAGAGTGGGCTGAGGGGGTCCCCTTGTCGTAAACCCCTTGAGGGCGGACTACTTCCGTTAGGAAGCCAGGGCCACGCACTGCCATTTTTGCAGATTCTGTGAGCAGCATTACCCAGTTGATGAAGCGAGGGGGTAGGCGGAATTGATGGAGGCAGGACCTGAGGTATTCCCAGTTTACTCTATCATAGGCCTTTTATTGGTCCAAGAATACAAGTGCCCCAGAGGCTTTGGACTGACATACATTAGCCACAGAGTGCACGTTATCCCAAATTGACCTTCTGGGGATGAAACCAAATTGTTCTGAGGAGATGGTGGCAGATGCTTCAGTCCCTAACCGGTTAGCCATAATTTTTGTTAAAATTTTAGTTCTGTGTTTGTTAAAGAAATAGGGCACCAGTTGGCTAAGTATAGCTTATCCCCTTTCTTGAAGAGTGTGACAGTAAAAGCCTCATGTCCTCCTGGTAGGAGGCGCGTATCCAACAGGCTTTGGTTAAGTGAGGCGAGCAGCAATGGGGGTATATATTTGAGTTATCTTTTGTAGAAATTATATGGAATGCCATCTGGGTCTGGGCATTTTCAGTTTGGCGCACCACGAATGGCTGTCCATAATACGTTTGGAGTAATCAAATTTATTATTTCGGGTATCAGAAAATGGTGTGGATGTGAGCTCAGTCAAGAAATTCCGCCACTTGGGCCAGCTGAATTGGATCAGATCAGTACAACTCGGAGTAATACTTTTGCGTTTCAATTGCCACTTCAGCCAGTGTATCCGCAATGGAATTATCCAATCTTCGCACCTGTGTGCAGGCCACGCTCTGGCATGGTGCAAAATTTTTTTTAGGAAATGTGCAGTGCACTTGTCACCTTTTATGATGCGTGTGGCCCTGTACTGAGCACAAACCTGATGATTGTGTTATCTTTCGAGTGCGTTGAGGTGGGCGGCTGCCTCCCCCACTTCTGGCCCCATGCAGAGCTGTATCCTGTAACTGGGATGTTGGACTCCAAGTGTGCCAACTCTGCCAGAGTGTGCGAGATAACTGCCAATGTGGCTCGTGAGCATCTGGAGGAGAGATGGCGATAGTGGTGGATGGTGTCATCTTTGAAAGTTGCCCATGTGGAAATGAGTCTGCACAAAATGGTGCAACAAACTTTTTTGCCAAAGTTGCCTCTTCCATCCACGTGGAAAATCCTGGTGACGCGAGCTTGGGGGGCAGATTTTGCACCAATGTGGGGCTTTAGCATCTGTGACAGGTAGGTGGTAGGTTAGCAAGACCAGCCAATTGTTGGAGAATTCCATTTTTGTTGTTTTGAAGTGGGAGATGTGGTGTTGGAATTTCGCCGGCGTTAGAATAAGGTTGATGTGGGTCATGGACCTTAATTGGCCGTTGTGGACGTGGGGACGCGTCATGTTTTCAAGCAGCGGGGCCTGTCATGGCAGTGCATCCATTAACCTGAGGGTGGCCTTTAGAACGCGTAGTTCTACATGACCCTGGGGGGCGTGGGGTGAGGAAGGCCACCAGTCCGTTGGTGTGTTTAGCCAACAATTCATGTCGCTGACTAGGAAAGAGTCTGGGGGTAGCAGGAGGGATTTGACTGACGAGAAAAATTCCTGACACTTGTGTGCACTGTTTGGGGTGTAAATGTTGACAATTGTGTGCGCAATGTCAGCCCACGAGAAGGTGACAACAAGCACTCAGCCATTTAGGAATGTTTCTAACAATAAAAATTTGAAGAGATTGTTTCTCCAAACTAGCACCCCACAGTGCTTCGACTAAAAGGATAGGGATGGGAGGAGCATTGTTTTCCAAGCTTCCTCGGAACCTCATGGACAGTGGGACTCCTGGATGGCCAGGATATCCACGGGTAAATTGTTTTGTAAAAAACTCAGTTTCCTAGCCCAAGACAGGGAGGCCTTGAGTCCGGCAATATTCAGCATCCCTAGAGTGAAGGTTTCCCCCATCGCACCTTAGGTGCGAGGGGTGGGCCCCTGGGCCCACCAGCCTCTTCCAGGTCCCCACGGGCTTTCACAGCAGTGCGGGTGTTAGCAGCAACACTATTGGGGTTTTTGTTAATTTTTGCGATAAGATTCGCGTTGGCTTTGGCCTTCACTTTTTGTTTTCCCAACGTCAGATGAATTTTTTTGTGGTGCAGATAAGTTTGGTGCACTGTCGAGTAGGGCAAAAAAAATTTTTGGTTGGGATAGGTCCCAAGTCAGTTTTGACCAGAGCTTGGGTGCAGCGATTGGGTGAGATCAAATCTCCCATTGGATCCTTGGATTGAGTGGCCTGCTCAGCATGGGCCTCCCAATCTGATTGGGTGATGGATTCCCAAGTTGCTTCCACCGCGAAGGTCTCCATGTCCTCCTGGCGTTGTGAGTGTGGGATGGTGGTGGTGGCCTTGGCCGCTTCCTTGGCCGCGGTCCTATGGGCCTGCTTGGCCTTCTTCCGCTCCTGTGGGGAGATGGGCTTTACCAATAGGTAGCAGCCTTGTGCTCCCCACGGGAAAGCCTCCTTGGTGCTTGCGGTTGGTTCATAGTACGCCTCTCCGCTGGCCATGGCCGCTGAGGGGTGCTCTTGGAATGTAACGCCCTCTTTGATGGGGCACATGTGTGCCTTATGGCTGAACGCGTCACAGTGGGTGCAAATGGGGGGCGCGCTGTCCACAGTTACCCAGAATGGGTGGGTGGTGTGCCCTGCGATGTCAATAAAGGTGGAGTGCAGGATCTGGGTTAGGTCCTTTGCAATCTCCTCAGTTGGGGTCAGAACTGTGATGGCTTTGCCGGTGCACAGGTGTGGTATCAGCATGAAATGTTGCATTTTGAAAGATTGTATTTCACTGTATATGGCGAGACCATCTTTCAGGTGTTGCTCCAAAATGTCACGTTTTACCGTAGTAGGCAAAAAGTCAAACGTGATGAATATTAGTTTGATTTTGTCCATCTGGTGCGTTTAGTTTCAATGACCCATTGCCCTTTGGGGAGGTCGACCACTACGTGCACCGCTGCAGCCTCATCTGCTGCTTTCTTGCTTTCGAAACCTAGGTCCAGCCAACCGCGCAACATGGAGTGAGGTGCAATGTACACCGCGGTTGGGAAAATTTTGTGTACATCTTCACAAAATTTTTCCCATAGGGCCATTTTTTGGATGTCCAGATACACACAGACTCCGAATTCCACTGACAAAAGTGGCTGGGAATGTGGCGTGTTGATGTACTGGTTGCATCGTGCTTGCCACACAAGTATCTCCGGGGAAATTGTGACCACCAGTTTTTTTAGATCTTTTTCTATTCCGCCGGATTCTCCGGGGCGTTTTCGAACGTTAGAGGCCGCGGGCCTTCCGCCTGCTCCTCTTGCCTTGCTTGCCCAACTGCTCCCAGACATGGGCGCAGACTAATCCCTCTATGAGATTATCAAACTAGATTTAGTCTTGAATTGAATGGGTTGCAAAAGTGTTTGCAACGAGAAAGAAAAGTCTAAACAATGCCTTATCAATTTAATTAAAAGCCAAGTACCACCCAACAAACAAAATAAATCTAGTATATCATTCAATAAGCACTAAATTGCTAAACACACCATCTTTCTATATTTAAAATCATTGTGTACAGAACATGTCATCCAAATTATTAAATCAACTTCTACTTATCTTGCCAAAAGTATTTATTAAAATAGAAAACCAAATTAAGCATATTTTTATTTTTATATAAACCTATCATCCAGATACCTGTGCTATACTATGGTATTTAAATTTTATAAGATGATAAGCTCACATTGAAATAGCTTATAAACTGTGCCAGTGCTCCTTTGAACCACTTGGAAACAGCTTCACTGTTGCCCTTGTGTTTGGTGAGCTGATTATCTAACTTTACTTATGTTGGATTTTTCACATTGGGTAGCTCGCTGGTGCATATATATGTAAAATCCACCAACAAGGGGTTGAACCACTGAAAATAATAAGTATAAATAAAGCTTTATAAAACTAAAAAATTAGGGTTATTTTTATAATCTTATTAGGAAATGCCTGGAGATAAGAGAAAATGAACACCTCCAATATCCAACTGTTCAGTATTTAAATTGAATAAAGGTTTGAAGGGAATTCATTGATGAGTTCAGATCAGCTTAGTACAGTCCAAATAGGGAAGTATGCAAATTCAGCCTATTGAAGCTCAAACAACTCACTTCACTTTTGCTGAACAATGGATGAGGTGCTATTTTTTGACCAATATATACCCGTGGGGTAACAATTGAATAAATTGTAGCCAATCCCCTTTTAATAAATTTATTTCACCTTGGGGGACCCCTGATAAGCCTATAAAAGGGGGTGGGTCCCACTTTGATGTTGGCTGTGAACTAGTTGGGACATAGGGAGAAGCCTTCAATGGACTCTCCAGTTTTTCCCGCAGGGTTGGGGAAATTTGACTTCCTGACTTGGTGCTTTTTGCCCAGTTAGTATTTATAAAAGTGTTAGCCCAATTTGTGGGGTTGCACCAAGAATTGGCCAGGGTCTTATGGCCAATTACATCATTATTAATATTTTAATATGTTGTTATAATTATTGCAAACTAGTAAATATCCAACATTTTCATTGTTTTGCCTTTTTTGATCCTCAACATTCTTATCTAGACACTGAGAGGGCAAATGTTCGACATCACCCCCTTCAAGAACGTTGGGGGGGAGAATAGGGCTTTAGGAAGCGGTCATGTACAAATTGATGGTAACTCTGGTAGTAAGGGATTTAATGAATACTCCTTTCCTCACTTTCAAGTAGCTACAAAAGGGTCTTCCCAAATAGACTCAAGTTTCTCCCTTCTAGGGGTGATTAAATTGTGGTAGTAAAGCACCAAGTCCAATACTTGGAAAGTAGGAAGAGGGGCTCAGAGCTCATTATTGGCTTGACCCTCTTTTGTAACCGTTTTGGCCAAGTTAGTCATAGCCTCTGATAGTAACTGAATGATGTGCTGAGCCAACTTCTTCATGGATTGCTCAGGGTCAGACCTATCAGTGAAAATGTCATTAGCTAATAAAGCTGGCACCACAGGTTCCCATCCATACAACACATGGAAAGAAGACATCTTAATGATCCGGTGGTAACTAATATGGTAGGCCATGATGGCACTTGGTAAGTACTGATCCCAGTAAATAGTCCAAAGTGGCCATTTTCCATAATATGGAGACTAGGATCCCATTGGCTCTTTCCACGGTACCATTAGTGTAAGGATTGTAGGGGGCGGAAAAGAGCTGTTGGGTGCCCAAGGAAGTTGTGAAAACTTCACCACTTGTGAGGTGAATTTTCACTATTCTCACAGAGTAAAAATTGGGGGCAATTGTGTCAAGTGAAGATATACTGGTGGAGAGAAGTGGCTTTGGCTTTGGCCGTCTGAGCAGGGATAGCTGCTACCTCAACCCATTAAGTAAAATGCTTAATACCAACTAATATAATTCGATTCCACCCATAGTTTGGAGAAGAGGTCCAACCACATCGAGACTTATTACGTGAAATGGGTGTTGAGGAGTGGTATGCTGATATTAATACTTGGTTTTGAAGCTGAATTGCTTTTTGCATGTTAGACAGGCATCCAAGACTTTGATGGTCTCCATGATTCCCTCCTAATAGTAGCGTTCTTTTACCCAATCATAGATTTTCTGCACTCCGCTATGTCCTAGAAGAGCATGAGACTCCATAATGAAAGGTACTAGCTCTGAAGGTCAGAGGTAGGATAATCAGTTCACCCCTATTTTTTTGTATAGATGCCCTTTATTAACCTTCATGTTATGGGATTGTCGAGCCAGCATCTTCTGTACTGGTTCATCCTCATCCTCCCAAGCATCAGGAATCATTAGGAGCTCATGTAGCCGTTCTGCTTCACTATTATCTAAGTGAAGGATGAGCAGTCACATCAACCCATTGACATTTATGTGGCTCGTCCCAGCTCGATGTTCAATGGTCATATCATAGTGCTGGAGTTTCAAGGCCTAGTGTGCCAACCGCCCAGTGTGATCCTTCATATTTTGCAACCAGTTTAAAGAGACGTGGTCAGTAACCACTTTAAACAAGGTCCCATATAAGAATGGGCAATAATATTTAACTGCGAGCAAGATGGCCAGGCATTCCTTCTCAGTGAGATAATAGTTGCGTTCTGCATTTGAAAGCATCTTGATGAAATATGAAACGGGGTGATCAACCCCATGATCGACCAATTGAGCCAAGATAGCTCCAACTGCATAATAGGAGGCATCAGTAAACAGCATAAATGGTTTACTTTAGTCAGGGTGGCGTAGGACTGGTCGACTCTGAAGAAGCTTTTTTATCATTTCAAATGCAGCCTGTTATTACTCATCCAATGGAAAGGGGAGCTTTTAGTTAAAAAGGTTTATGAGGGGCTCATTGAGCTGAGTGAATTTGGGATGAATTGATGGTAGTGCACCATCATGCCCAAGAACACATGAATATTGCGGAGGGTTTTAGGAGCAGGCATCTTGGATATCGCCTCAACCTTATCGTGGATAGGCTGAATCCCATCCGAGGAGATGGATTGGCCCAATAAATCCAACTTCTTTTTGAAAATGTACATAGAGGGCTTCAACTTAATGTGAGAGGCCCGCAAGTGTTGAAACACTTTCTTTAAATGAGAAAGGTGCTCATTGAATGTTTGGGAGAAAACAGTGATATCTTCAAGATATACAACTACACAAAAAAACTTTAGATCATGCAAGATGTGGTCCATGGCTCACTTGGAAGATGTGGGCGCATTGCACAACCCTTATGGTAATTGGGTAGGTTGGAAGAGAATCTCGCTACAGATAAGTGCACACTTGTCTTGGTCTTGCAGAGAAAGGTCTATCCGCCATTATCTGCTAGCTAAGTACATGGCAGAAAAAATTTGGACCCAAAGATTTGGGCCAAAGAGTTTTCAATTCAATGGATTGGGTATCTGTCCTTCTTAGTGAGTTTTTTCAACTTGAGGTAGTCCATAACTACCCAGTGCCCACCATTCTTCTTTTTATGAGCAACAGTGTAGATGACCAGGGTCATTGAGAAGGCATCAGTAGCCCCGCTTCCAGTAACTGTTTAAGCTCCTTCCTCATTTGGAGCTCCTCAACTTTTCATTTCCAATAAGTCTTGGATCAAATAGGCTTGGCATCATCAACATCAATGGTGTGGCACCAGCCCTTCATATGCCCATAGTCTGTATAAGATTTGGAAAAAATGTCACTATATGACTCCAATAAGGATTAAACTTTATTAAGTTCAGCGGAAGTTAGCTCATCAGAAATCTGCACGTTTGGAAAAGCGCAGATCATTTGGTCAGTGGGTAGTCCCATATTAGGCATAGACCCAATATAATAGACTTGGTGGATGTCTTTGATGAGAAGCAACAGGGCTTTTCCAATCTTCTGATGCTTCTTTACAACCATGCCCTTGTTAGTGAGACATCCTAGCAGAAGATTAATAGGTCGCTGTTAGGCAGGGTCTAGGACACCTGGCAACACCTGAGGTTCCAAAGGGCTTATTCCGTCAATTCTTGTTAAGTGCAGAAGGTAGTTGCGGGGGATTTGAATAGTAATTTTGGTGTCTATCACCTTTTGTTCACCCGCTTTGGCGACTACCTCTTCTGACGCATACAATGGTATACCCTCTGAATCATCCACAGAGTCAGGCATCTTTTTTGTGTTTCTTCCCAATGGGGTATAATTAAGGGCGAGGGCGGATGAAGAATATTTAACTACGCATGTATATTCCTTCTTCTTAGGCTCATCATTTGTAAAGGCTAAGGGAATTTCGTAATTTGAAAGGGATAAAAAACATTATTTCATATTAATAATTCCGTCATACTAAACCATGAATTGAGTGCCAATAAGTAGGTTGTAAGCGTTATTGGTTAATGCCACTGTGGAGGAAGCCAGTAGGAGTTTCCCAATACGTATAGGTAAAAAAATTAGGCTGCGATAGCTCACTTATTGTTAGGCCCTGCAGTTCCAAACTCTAGTGAATAGTTCAGGTTAAGCGCCAACTTAATTTTGTTGATGAGCTTTATAGACCACGTTCACTTGATCACCCATATCAAGGATGGCTAGAACTCGCACATTATTGATGACTACCTCTACCTTGGTTATTATGTTACCAAAAGTGGGGGAGGGCGAGGACCTTCTTCAAATGGAGAGTGGAAGCAAGGCGTTGAGCCATTGCAGGGTAGTGATCTTTGATATATTGAAGGGTATGCCCCTTCTGAGTGGATTGGATTACTGTCCCAATCAGCTGGTCCGCATCATAGCGGTATAATTTACCTCTGAAAACCTCAACAACTGTTGAAGATAGGTTCATCGTGGTATTATGCCTATATCAATTCTCTCAGGCCTTAACTTATCCAAAACCTGCACTTCCATTGGTGCTCCCAAAACATGAAAGCCTGTGTCTTCCCCACCCCTTAGACTCGTCATCAGAGGTATTATCAATGCACCTCAATGATTTACTAAGAGGGGGCTGAGAGACTGGCTTAATCTCCTCATAGAAGAGGTCTTTATCGCTCTCATCTACCTTTTTTACTTTTGAAGGGAGCATCTTAGCTGTATCAACCTTTAGGGGAGGCGTTGGAGATTGTAATGGGTTTGACTTTTGCCTTAGAAATTACTGGATTGGGCTGCCCCATAACTGCAGAATTTGAATTAGGGGCAGCCAGAGTTGAGGCGGAGGGGGTTGAGGCAGCGGCTTAGCCAGATGTGGTACTTTTTCCGCCTTAATAGACTGTTCAGCAAGAGGGGGACCAATCAAAGTGATAACTGACTTCACTGGCTGAGCTGTTGAACCTGAAGCTAAAAGGGAGCGCTGCTTGCTAACTGCCAAATATTTTTATGGCTATCCCCACATGGTGAAGGAGTAGTTGGTCACTGCAACTCCGCAGAAGCTGGTTTACAGAGGGATACATCCATAAAAGGGGCTGGAGGGGTCAGAGTTGTTTCTCGCCTTAAAAGCTTTTTCAGAAGTTCAAGTCAATAAAACTCAGCCACAGCTAGTAGTGCCTTTTGGGACATGGGAAACAACTCCGACCCCGCCACTATTAAACAGGGCCCCAAAGCCCCCAGCGAGTTAAGAGGCCACCAAGGGCTTTCATAAAGCTAAAAACGCAAAATAGATAGGTGAGAAAATAGTAATTTCTTATTAAAATAAGCCTTGGTATATTATAGGACCTCAAGGCTAGAATTGGATTGGGAAAGGGATATAAGAGTCAATTGCTGACCAAGATAAATATATATAATATAGATAATACTCTGGGATTGGGAGCATCCTCAGCATAGTTCGCCGGTGTGTCCAAAAGGGTAACTTGATTGGGGTGCAAGCACTGAAAGGAATTTTGCTGTGACTCAATTGAGTTTTGACATTCTTGGAATTAGTTGCCAGTGTCTTATTAGATATAATTTTTAGATATTATTAGGGTGATCCCCAATACTTTGGATTGGGCTCAACTCAATTTAATGGGGAGCCCAATCCATCATCCACCCATAGGCGGGTCATAACCCCTTGTTGGGGCTTCCCCCAATAAATGGAGAATCCTGACAGAGCCCCTCCAAGCCTCAACTAGGGGCCAGAGCTGAGGTGGGGCCATCGGCGTAGAGCCAGCATCAGGATTGGCACCTGCATCAGCACTGGGGCCATCATCAGCATGGGGGCTGGCATAGGGAGGAGGTCCCAGCATTGGGGCTGACACCTGGCATTGATGCTAGAGCTGGAATTGGGAAGAGGTCCCAGCATCAGGGTTGACACCCAGCATTAATGCTGGAGCTGGCATTGGGAAGAGTCCCCGCTTCAGGGTGACACCTGGCATTGGCACTGAGGCTGGCATCGGCATAAGAGCCAGCATTGGGGGATGACACCCTGGTAACCTGGGCTTGGCTGCCCTGGCTAATTTTGGGGGCATTAGCTCCCCTCATCCTGGCTTGCTCTCTTGGGTCAGAAGCCAGGGACTGCCCCTACTCCTTCCAATTTTAGCTCTCACTGAGAACTCAGGAGCCCCTGTAGTGAGCACCACTGTTGGGACTTGGGGAGCAACTCCAACCTGGCCCCTATTATCCAGGACCTGAAGCCCCCAGTGAGTTAATAGGCCATAAAGGCCTTTCATAAAGCTAAAAATGGAAAGGAGATTGGTGATAAATGGTGATTTTAAAGAAATAAGCCTCAAGGTATTTATAGGACCTCAAGGTAGAATCAGATTAGAAAAGGGAAATCTTGGAGTTGATTGCTGACTGAGATAAATATAAATAAATAGAAATAATTTATGGGGACTGGGAGTCTCCTCAGAATAACTCGCCGGTGCACCCAAAAGGGTAACTTAATTGGACTGTGAGTGCCAAAAAGGAATTTTGCATGATCTGATTGAGTTTTGACATCCTTGTCATTATTTGCTGGTGTTGAATTATATATTTTTTAAATATTATTAGGGTCAATCCCCAATACTTAAGATTGGGCTCAACCCAAGTTAATGGGGAGCCTAATCTGGCATCCGCCCATAGACAGGTTGTGACCCCTAATTGGGGCTTCTTCTAATAAAGGGAGAATCCCAACAGTGCTTTTTTAAAAATCCCATACTGTTTTGAAGGTGTGCTTAACTGTGGAGACATGCATTGCTAAAGAGGGATAAGATGCCAAGCTGCCATGATAACAGCAATAGTATCATTTAAGGGAAGTATTTTGGCCAGCAAAAAGGTTGAGCTTTGGTATAGAATTGCTCAACAAATGATGGGATCAATTCTCCTCTTGAAGGCTAAGGCACATAAAGGCCTGTTTTTGCTGTTGCAAACCCTGCTTATAACCAAACTCGTCAAACAACACTTGTTTAAACTCCATCCAAGTGGTAAGTGTGGCCATTTGAGGAACCATGATCTCATGAGCCATCTGACTAAAGCAGGGAAGGATAAACTTGGTTTTTTGAAGGTTGAAGCTCCTTCCATTGCAGATTCATAAATATATAAAGGAAGAAGGCAATATTGCCCTCACCAGGTGTAAACTTGTCTTTAAACAGAGGTTTAAGAAGGTTAGGGGAGGTCCCATAAGGTCTTTGTGGAGAGTGCTGCTCAAGCTTTTTGAGGCGAGCCAACGCACTGGCTAGTTGGCTCTATAAAGCAGCTAGTCTTGGTTCCATTATAGTTGTCATTGTTTAGCAGGCTTTAGTGGTATATAGGGCCCCTGTAGTGAGCACCACTTTGCTGAATTTTTCACATTGGGGAAACTCGCTTGTGCATATATACATAAAATTCAACAATAAAGGGTAAAACCACTGAAAATAATAAATATAATAAAGCTTTATAAAACTAAAAAATTAGGGGTATTTTTATAGCTTTATTAGGCAACGCTTGGGGATAAGAGAAAATGAACCCCTCCAATATCCAACTTTTCAGTATTTAAATTGAATAAAGGTTTGAAGGGAATTCATTGATGAGTTCAGATCAGCTTTGTACAGTCCAAATAGGGAAGTATGCAAATTCAGCCTATTGAAGCTCAAACAACTCACTTCACTTTTGCTGAACAATGGATGAGGTGCTATTTTTTGACCAATATATACCCGTGGGGTAACAATTGAATAAATTGTAGCCAATCCCCTTTTAATAAATTTATTTCACCTTGGGGGACCCCTGATAAGCCTATAAAAGGGGGTGGGTCCCACTTTGATGTTGGCTGTGAACTAGTTGGGACATAGGGAGAAGCCTTCAATGGACTCTCCAGTTTTTCCCGCAGGGTTGGGGAAATTTGACTTCCTGACTTGATGCTTTTTGCCCAGTTAGTATTTATAAAAGTGTTATCCTAATTTGTGGGGTTCCACCAAGAATTGATCAGGGTCTTTTGGCCGATTTCATCATTATTATTATTTAGATGTTGTTATCATTATTGTAGGCTAATAAATGTCCAACATTTCCCCTGTTTTGCCGATTTAACCCTGAACAATTTATCTAGACTTTGAGAGGGAAAATGTCCAACAACTTAATCTACTTAAAACTCTTATACTGATTCTTACTTAGTTTTGAGTGAGGAATTTGGTGAATTATTAGCTAATACTTGGCAATTCTCACCCACACGCTCAAATAGATTATACTTATCAGACTCATTAGTTTCAGATTTGATAATATTTGTTAATTCTCACCCACTCACCCATATAGATCGAGCTTATCAGACTCAAAGGTTTCAGATTTCAGCCAGTCAGTTAGTCAGTCTGTGAATGTGTTTTATTAAGTATAATTATTGAAATGGTCGTTTCTTTGAGATTGGCCTACCTGGTAAGAGCGCCCACAGGTGGATGGAATACAGGATGGGGCAACCAGAAACAAGATAAAATTCTAACTTGAAAGGGTTGTAATAGGTTATACCTTAATATAGACCTGACTGCTGAGCCAAAATTCTGAAATAAATTAGACATGGAAACCACAATTTCTTATGTCATTCTGGTGAGTTTGAGCTCTTATTTCCATAATTTGGACAAAAATAAATGTAAAATTATAATCATAAACTGTGGAAGAATTAATTTGAACTGATATTTGTGACCACCATACATATTATCTCAATTTGTAAGTCTTGATGAACTGAAATAAGTCCATTGCAAGCCCAAGCTTGACTGTCCCTTAGCTACATATACCACCAATAAGGTATAGATAATTATACCTGAAATGAAGGTTCTTATATGATACTAGCCAAGCAAACCTGATTTTCATAGATTTATAATTTAGCAAATGATCCTAGTCAAAGTTTTTATTTTTATATTAATAGATGGCTATCAATAAGTTCATAAACAATTAAACCTAAAGGATTATCAAACCATCAACCACTTGACCAAAATCAATTAACCCTAAAAACTACCACAGTTATCAACCATTTAGCCAAAATCAATTAACTATTCAATCAACCAAAAACCATCAATCACACTCCTATAAAAAATGAAACTATCAAATAAATTAAGCCATCAACTTATCTGAAGCCACTGATTGCTTTGAATTAACTAAAACAACCAATCAAAAGCCAAAACAATATGTTTAAAATAAAGCAACCAAAAACTACCAACACTAATTAAAACTCTATGAACCTAGTGAATTAAATGAATACAAAATGCTCAGCTAAATAGATAATTTGTTAAAATTAGAATCATATATTTTTTGATCTTATATAGTTCAAGTATTAAAAGAATAATGATTCTATTAAAAAATAGCTAAGCCAGTGTTGGACAATTGCAAGTCCAATGTATTAATAAGAGTGGTTCAGAGGAAATATTCAAAAGTATCTGCCAAAAGACCCTGGTTGATTCCCGGTGGAACCACCTCAAATTGGGGTAACACTTCTATTAATAATAGTGCAAAGAAATAAGAAGTTGGGAAGTCAGATTTTACCAAATCTTCAGCCAAATCTGGGGAGTCCATCAGAGGATCCTCCCCAGGCCAATTTTAATGTAGTACAATCTACCCCACGGAGATTGGCCCCTTTTATAAGGTTGTAGTGGGTCCAGCAAGGTGAAAATTTTCCCGCCCAATGATTGGGTAAAATTTATAGAATCATTGCCTCATTAATATAACCTACTGTCAATTGTTTTTCCATCAGCTGTTTATGTAAAAGTGAGGTGAGTTTCCAAACTCTGTTAGTTTGAAACCCATATTCCTAATTTGGATGCAATCTAGCTTATAGTAAATTTCTCATATGACTCAATTTGGGCCTTGATACGATTTAAATACTAAGAAGTACAATATTGAGAGGGTTCACTTCTTTACCCTATCGCCACTTCTAATAAAAGATTATAAAACCCAGTTTTTAAGTATTTATTATTGGTACTCATATATTTAACATGTGGTCTAAAAACATGCCCTGAACATATTCAATCCAGAAGTAGAGAGTGAACCTACTCCTGAAAAATTATTGTGGAAATCCAGGGAAAAATAGCACCTACAAGCAGTAAACTCCCATGGATCCAACAAGCTTGCTCACTACAGGGGTCCTTTACACCACAAATTTTTTATTCAAAAAAGTCACATTTACCTGAACCTAGGCTGGATGCTTTAGAGCAACAACTAGCCAGTGATTTGCCCTGCCTCAAAAGGCTTGAGCAGCACTCGTCACAAGGCCCTTATGGGGCACCCCTACCATCCATAAACCCCTTCTCCAAGATAAGTTTACCTTAGTAAGGGTAATATTGCCTCTTTCTTGGTTGTGTATGAATCAGTTATGGATGTAGCAGTGAACCAGCAGAAAATCCGGTACATCCTCCCCTGCTTCAGTTATGTGGCTCAGTAGATAATGGTTCCCACCATAGCCACCCTCAGCACCTGGGCGGAGATTAAGCAAGCCCTCATTGACTAACTTGGCTCCACATAGAGTTTACAATGCAAAAGCAAGCCTTTATGTGCCTTAGTCTGCAAGAGGAAAATGATCCTCTCTTTTGTAGAGAGATCTTATAGTGAGGCTCAACCTCTGTTGCTGGGAAATATGCTACTCTAGAGGACGCCATTGCTGCTTTTTTGGCTGGTTTAGTGCACCATCCCTCTTTGGCGCTGCTTATCTCTTCAGTCAAGCGCACCTCTAAAAATGTACTGAATATTAAAGAGGCTCTGATAGTGGTGGCTGACATATACTAACTTGACCTTACGCAAGGAGCTTTAAGCAAGAAACTATTCAAACCACTCTAGCCTCTCCTACGGTTATCTCCCCTTTGAAACCTGCTACTGCGGAGTTGCCTTCCCCAAAAGCTTTCTTTTATTATAAAGATAGCCAGCGGATAATGGCTGTAACAGGGCAGTGCTCCCCTTTGTCTTCAGCTAGATATAGTTAGTTGGTGAAAACAGTCCTCTCTTTTCCTTGCTCATCTGTTTCTCCAGACCAGCCTTCCCAAGGGGTTCTTAATCCTGCTTATAAACCTAAACCCGTTTCTTAGACGCCAATTGCTCCCACTCACAATTGGTTAAATGACCAGGTCACAAAAGATAAACTGTCTGTTTCACAAAAAGCACACTGCCACTGATAAACCCAAAGCTGGCGAAGTTAAAGCATCCTCCTCTATGACGCTATCTCTCTTGACCTCTCATTCAGCTTACTCTAGTCTAAAATCTGTCTTAATGAGGCAGCACAAACCCTCTGCTTTGAAGGTTAATAATCGAGCTAATACAATTTCAACGCCCCCCCAAAAAAAGTTAATAAGGTGAAAAAGCAACCCTAGGACCTATCGCGCCACAATGAAGCCCTTAACATGCCTAGCCCCTATGGGCACCCTAAAATGCCTTGATAACCCCTCTGACCACGAATCTGAAGAGGGTAGTGAATATATGGGTCATTGTGCTTTAGTTAACCCAGGTGAAGTGGAGGTACCTGACCAATTGAACCCTAAGAGTGTGGATTGGGATAAGATCCCACATCAAACTTATCTCCAGCAAGTGATTATTAATCTTGAGATTATGGACACTTCTAATGACGCTGACCAGATCATTGCCTCATTAATTTAATTTACTTAGCAGGTTAACACGCTACAATCCATTAAAGACAAATACCCTGCCACTGCTCATAGACTTGCATCCACTTTCCATATTAAGGAAGTTCTAGCTCTCTCTCCTAGCCTTGGGAGGACCCTAACCAAGGTGGAGGTCTTCATCAATGGGGTACAAGTCCTAGCTAGCCTTGACACTGACTTTTCAGCGAATGTTGTTTCTTCAAAATTAAATAAAAAATAAAGCTGGCCCCTGACTTAGAATATACCAAAGAGCTTGGTACTGCCAGTCCACACAGCACTTGTGCCATTGGGGCGTACTCCTCTCTCCCCATCCAATTTGGGAAGAATATCCTGTCAGTCAAGCGGTGGCTTTAGCTAGTACCACTTATGACCTGCTCATTGGGATTCAATTTATGCTAAGTACAACAGGATCATCAACATGAAGCAGGGCTATATCTATCTGCTATATTACGAAGTTCCCTTGATTCTAACAATGTGTTTAATAATAAAGGTACACATGGTTAATTTGGTATCCTTCTTCCGCATAACCTTTGCATTATATCACCACGGGGAAGAATACAAAGAAGTTACCAGAATCTGTGGACGCTCTAGATGGAATCCCCTTTTATGCGGTAGAGGAGATAGTGGTTAAATTAGGTGAACAGAAAGTGAATGACAACAGGATTACCTTGCAGATCCCCCACAACTGCCTATTGCACATCACAAGTATTGATGGGTTAAGCTCCTTTTGAGCCTCGAGTGTTGCCAGGTGTATTAGACCCAGCTTATCAACGACTCTCCAATATACTGCTAGGGAATCTTACCAAGAAGAACATGTTGTAAAGAAGCTTCAGGAGATTGGGAAAGGTCTACTGATCCCTTTTGAGGAAATCCACCAATTCCATTGCATTGGGTCTATGTTAGACATGGGCTTACCTGAAGATCAATTGTTATGCACCTTGCCTTGCGTTCAAATTTCTGATGAGCTTACACCCACTGAGCTTGAAAAAGTCCACGCTTTACTGGAATTCTACAGCGGCATCTTCTTTAAAACCAATACTGACTATGGCCACATGAAGAATTGGAGCCATACCATAAATGTTGTTGATGACCATCCTATCCGATCCAAGCCCTATCAGAAATCAAAACTCTAGGAGCTCCAAATAAGGATGGAGCAAAAAAGTTACTGGATGCGGGGTTGCTTGTGCCTTCTCAAAGTCCTTGATCATCTTTTCTCTTGTTGATAAAGAAGAAGAAATGAGGTCACCAAGTGGTGATGGACTACTGAAAACTTAACAACTTCACCAAAAAGGATAGTTACCCTATTTCCCAAATTGATGATGATCTGGATCAACTTTTTCAGAGTCTAAGGTCTTCTCTGCTATGGACCTAGCTAGTGGATACTAACAGATGGTTCTTTCTCCACAGGAGCAAGAGAAGTGTGCACTTCTCTGCAGTGAGGGCCTACTACAACCCAACCGGCTACCCCAGGGGTTGTGCAATGCGCCTGTCACTTTCCAGTGGGCCATGGATTACATTCTGCCGATCTTAAATTTTTTGTGTAATCATCTATTTTTGATGACATTACTGTTTTCTCTAAAACCTTCAACGAGCATCTAATGCATCCTAAGGAAGTGTTCCAATGCCTGAGAGCCTCCAACATAAAGCTTAAGCCCTCCAAATGTACTTTTTTCCAAAAGAATAATTTCTGGTATACGCTATCTCACAAGACAAGATCTAACCTCTCCACATTAAGATTGAAGCTATAGCCAAGATGCCTGCACCAAAAACTCTACGCGATATCCAGGTTTTCCTAGGCATGATGAGGTACTACCTTCAAGTATCCCCAAATTTTGCTCAGCTCAGTGAGCCACTCGTATGCCTCTTGGATAAAAACAATCATTTCCATTGGGAAGCAGAACAACAAGCTGAAATTGAAACACTAAAAAAGTTGTTGCAGCCACTGCCAGACTCTACGTCACCCTGACTAAATTAAATCCTTCATGCTGTTTACTGATGCCTTTGACTATGTTTTTGGAGCTATCTTGGCTCAATTAGATGATCATGTGGCTGACCATCCCGTTTTCTACTTCAGAAAGATGCTTTCTAAGGCGGAAAACAACTATAGCGTCACAGAGAAGGTGTGCCTTGCCATCTTGCTCACCATTAAATATTACCACCCTTTTCCTAATTGGACCTCTTTTAAAGTGGTTAATGACCACGCCTCTTTAAAGTGGTTACAGAATATGAAAGATCCTACTGGTCAGTTGGCACGCTGGGCCTTGAAACTCCAGCACTATGATATGACCATTGAACATCAAACAGGGGTGCGCCACATGAATGTTGATGGCTTGACCCATCTGCCAGTTCCTCACTTAAATAATAGTGAAGAAAAGAGGTTACATGACCTCCTAATGACCCCTTATGCTTGGGAGGATGAGGATGAACCAGTACAGAAGATGCTGGCTTGACAATCCCATAACACTAAGGTGGAAAATGGGAAACTACAAAAGAAAGTAAGGACGAAATGGTTGAACTACCTCTGTTTATCTGAGCGATTACCTGTCAACATGGAGTCTCATGCCATCCTAGAGCATATAGAGTGCGAAAAACCTATATGTGAGTAAAAGAACGCTACTACTGGGAGGGAGTCATGTAGACCATTATTGAAGTCTTGGATGACTGTCTTATGTAAAAAGTAAGCCAGCATTAAAACCAGGTATCAATATCAACCTACCACTCCTCAACAGCCATTTCACATAATAAGCCTAGATGTGGTTGGCCCTCTAACCACAAACTACGGGTAAAATTGATTTATTGGTAGGAATTGAACTCTTTATCAAATGGGTCGAGGATGTGACTCTTTCAGCTCAGATGGTTAAAACCACTACTAATTTCCTCCACCAGTACATCTTTACACGTCATTGTAGCCCCAGGTTCTTCTCTGTGACAATGGGAAAAAATTCATCACCTTTGCGGTCAAAATTATTGCCACTTCTAATGAAAACATAAACTTTTCTCAGCCCCTTACAACCCTTCCACCAATGGTACTGTTGAAAGAGCTAATGGAACCTTTGTTTCTATATTATGAAAGATGGCTACTTCAGACCCTCTTCAATAGGATCCCTACTTACCCAGTGCACTCATGACCTACCGTTTCAGTTACCACCAGATCCTTAAGATGTCTCCATTCCATGTGTTGTATGGCTGCAAACCTGGGGTGCCTGATTTACTATCAAAAGATATTTTCTCAGCTAGGACTGATGAGCCTGATTAAGCTATGAAGGAATTGGCGCAGCACATCATCCATAGATAATCTTAAGGATAATAAATATAGCAAAAACTGTCACTAGAGAGGGATAGGCTGATAATGAGCTCCGGCCACCTTTCCCTTCCTTCCAAGTGTCAGATTTGGTACTCTAATATTGCACCCATATCATGCCTAGAAGGAAAAAGCTTGGGTCCATCTGGGAAGGCCTTTCATTATCACTTAAAATCAAGTAGATGAGTAATTCATTAAGCCCTTTCTTCTGGCTTTACCATTAACTTAGTGCATGGATGGTTCTTGCAACCATATCCCCCCTACCACTCTTGAAGGGGTAATGGTGTACAATTACAAATCTAATGTATTAATAAAAGTGGTTCAGAGGGAAATATTCAACATATTGGCCAAAAGACTCTGGTCAATTCTCAGAGGAACCCTTTAGATTGGGGTAACACTTCTATTAATAATTGGGCAAATATTACAAGTACAGGCAGTCAGATTCCACCAAATTATTGGAAAAATCTGGGGAGTCCATCGGAGGCTCCTCCCCAGGCCACTCCTATTTTAGTACAACTTACCCCGTAGAGATTGGCCCCATTTATAGGGTTGGAGGGCTCCACCAAGGTGAAGAAAATTTACCCCAATCATTGGATAAAAATTTTAGAATCATTGCCTCATGGCTATATCCTACTGGAAATTGACTTTCCATTGGCCATTTTAAAAAAGTGAGGCGAGTTTCTCAAGCTCTAATAGTCAAATCCCCATCTGCCTCATTCAGATGCATCTAGCATATAGTGAATTTCTCATCTGACTAACTTCAAGCCTTGAGATGATATAAATACTAAGCATTCCAATATTGAGAGGGTTTGTTTCTTGACCCTTGTTAATCTTCAGCATAACGGCTTGATTCTGTCATGTTGGTTTACATAGGGCATTAGCCACTGATCAACTGAACCAGATGATATGGAGATCGCTGACTTTGATAAAACTTGATAAATGATATATGGAGTGATCTCCCTATCAACACTTTATTAATCTCCCAATAAGTGCAGACTTATCTGCCCAAAAACCTCCAAAAGACCTCCCTTCTCAAACTTTTATTCAACTCTTAAATCTCGGTTTCCTAAGCTGAATGAATCCTCTGCTTGGTAATCTCCTATTTGTCTTCCCTTTTCTAGGAGTTTTTTTCTATCTCTAAGTTTTGGTATAATTTCCCTTGATTTTCTGATTGGTCAACACTTTTATTGATACACTTTTCGTCCCTATATCTTTTCAGTCAATCTCAAGACTCGTATCAACTCCAATTAGATCCACCAGAATATATAGCATAATGTACAGTCATATAAACTTCTTGACATTACCACCCTTTGACTGGATGAAATGCTCCTATTGTTTTTATGCTCAAAGGAACTTCACATGAACTCAGTTGATAATCCAACACCCTGCAGGTTCCTTAATGGCGTAGGCGTCCATGCCAGTCTTCTCTATTATGTCAAACAGCCCAGCCCAGATGTCAGAGAGCTTGTTTTTCCGCCCAAATCTGTGTTGGCCATGGAATAAGGCATGATCTCCTATAGCAAACAGCGGAAGTTCGCTCTGTCTTTTCTGGTCAGCCACCTGATCGCAAATCTTGATGGCTAAACTGGTGGAATAGGCTTCCTTTTGTAGCTTGATCAGCGTTTTCAATAGATTTGTCAAAGCAGCTGGGGTTCCACACCACCAATGTCCTCTACACACGAGTTAATCAGAGCAGGCAGAGCCAGATGTCAACCATACAGCAGTTGGAAAAGGCTCTTGCCAGTGGACAATGATATCTGAATTATACACAAACACAGCTGTAGGTAGGAGGGTACTCCATTTGGAGGGTCAGTATTTCACCAACTTATGGAGTATGTTCACTAAGGTTCCGTTGACCCGTTCCACCATTCCATTTGATTCTTGACGGTAGGGTGTAGTCAAAAGTCTGAGGATCGCCATCAACTAGTTCAACTTGAGCAAGATGTGTTAGTGAAATTGGTTCCATTGTCCGTTAAAATGAATTGTGGGCAGCCATGTCGCTGTATAACGCACTCCATAATAAACTTGGCTGAAGTGACCGCTCCCAAGTCGTTAATGGACCTGGCCTCCACCCACCTTGTCAAATGATCAATTGTGACGATTATATACTTAGATCGGTTCATTCCAGTTGATAGAGGTCCCACCACATCAAGAGAAACGGTATGCAGGCGAACCAGGGCTTAACCAACTGGTAAGTGGTTTTCTTGTGGAAAGGGTTCTTCGCTTGGCACTGATGGCAACAGCTTACCATTTTCAGCACATCATAATGTATACTCTCCCAATAATAATGGGGTTGCAAAAACTCCAACGTTTTCCATAATTTTTCATGTCCTACCGCCTGATGGGCATCCATAATAATCGTGGGTCTAGAAGAAGGTGTAGGGAAACTCAGCGTCAAGTCTCCAATCAACTTATATAGTTCCCCTCACATAGGAAAGTATCCTGCCTAAGCCCATCTAGTACCTTGATAACTTGCAGCGGCTCATCATGGTATTTGTCCACCACCATCTTCTCATATATAATGTCAGCCAAATCTGCCTTAATGCAACCCTTGGTAGTCGGGAAAGACAATCCACATTTTGATGTTTTGCTCCCAGCCAGTGTACAATCTCGAAATCATACATCTGGAGCTTCAATGCCTAACATGTGAGCCATCTTTCAGGCTCACAGAGATTCTGAAGTCAGCACAAGGATGCATGATTCATCACAAAATAAAATTTTACCCCACGTAGATATACCCAAAACTTTTTATATGCGTAAATTACCACCGATCACTCCCACTCAGTCACAGTGCAGTTTCATTTGTGACAGTTCAAGCTTTGACTGCAAAACGCGACAGAATGCTCCACACTGTCATCATCCTTCTCTGATAATACTGCTCATATAGCAGAGAGCGATGCATCCTTTTGTACTATTAATTGTTTTTCAAAGTTGGGGTATTGCAAAATAGGTGCGCTCGCCAATGTGGTTTGTAACACATCAAAAGCGTTTTGGCATCCTTCTATCCAGTTGAAAGTGTTATTTTTCCTTAACAACTCAAAGAGCGGTGCCCCAATACAACTTAAGTTAGGAATGAACCATTGGTAGTATCCTTTCATCCCCAAGAACACTTGAATATCCCGTTACTACCTGGGTGGGTCATCTTGCTTATCTTTTCCATCTTTGCCATATGCAATTTTAGCCCTTTTGGATCCACTATGAACTCCAGATGTTCTAATTGCTCTTTAAAAAGTGACACTACCAAGGCTTGATTTTGATATTAGCTTTAGTACGCCAGTGGAACACTTGTTTCAGATGGGCAAGAATTTCTGTAAACGTTCACAAGAACACATTGATATTAAGGAAGTAAACTAAGATGCAGGAAAGCTTCAATTCGCCTAAAATCATATCCATAGAATGCTGGAACGTAGCTGGGCGTTTCACAAACCCTGTGACATATGTGTTGGCTGTTATAACCCTTTAAAGTAATGATAGCACATTTCTCCCATTCCGCCAATGGCAATTAGATCTGCCAGTACCCTAAGATCAAATCCATGGTGGAAAAATAATTCGCCCCTCCCAATCGAGCTAACGCGTCATCAATCCATGAAAGGAAAGAGGAATCCTTCTTTGTTACATTATTGAGCTTTCAATAGTTAATAACCACCCTATTTGTGCCATCTTTTTTCTTTTCAATGAGCACCAGCAATGCCCACAGACTGGTTGATGGCTCTAGCATCCCTTATTCAATCACTTTATCTATCTCATTGAAGAAAACCTCTTTCACCGCCTTTGAATGTATAATAGTCTGCAATCAAATGGGAGGGTGTTGGAATTTTTGCCAATATTACCAGCCTGCTAGATTACCAGGAATCGCTAGGGGATAATTCCCTAATGCGAGGTGAATTGGCAATGGCTGACCCTGAATTCAGAGTAACTATGTTTGGGGGATTTTAGGATATTTGCCTGGTCAGATCCATTGAGGATTGATCTGGACAAATGCTTAAGATCTCGTCGGGCAGAGTTGCTGAAGAAATAGGGGCATCTGATAGTGATTACCTATCAGATGTACCAATTGGGATCAGTAAGGTTTCATCACTGACTGATTGTGAATGTAAGTAGTAAGTTGCAAGGCAAGTGATGCCACCTGCAACTAGCAAATCAATCAGTTGGTTTGTGACCTGCCTTAATGGGTAACAAGTCCCATTACCTAAGAAGGTCGCTAGCCAAATATGGTTGATTTTCTTGGATTAAGAGGAAAACGTTATAGACACGTTTTCCAACTCTTTCCATTTTAGGTCTTGAGGATGTCCAATGATAGAATCCTAGCCAGGATGGGGAAGACCATTGCTGCTGAGACAAGGATGGGTGATTCAATGGCAATGGCTGCCATTTCATTGAAGAGGTGTCAACTGAGGGTTAGATGACTGAATACCCACTATAAATTCCCTAGAATTCACTTATAATAAAAAAGGTATATAGTTCTATAGTTTAGAGTTCTATAGTTCTCATCTGTTTATAGTTTAAGTAGAAAATTATATCAGCTTTCATTTTTTCTATTATTTCTCAAGGATATTATTGCTGTAAGCAATAATTGGGAAACTCTTTTATTACAAGAGTAAGGATCTGAGCGTGGATCCAGAGAAGAAGCAAAAACAAATCGAGGATTTCTGCTGACTGTGTGTCAAACCAGCTAAACTGTCACCAGGGAATCTAAGAAACAACGGGTTGTATAGTATGAGGGAACAAATCCATATTTTTTGACATCTCAAGTATTTCAAGCGGAAGTACTGGCTGAGTGTTGGGTTGTGAGCTAAGAATTCAATTCAACTACAGATAATATTTGTCATACTATTATTAACCGATTATATCAATAACAATACTACATAAAAAATTGCTTAAAAAACCAAACTTGTGCAAGTAATAAGTTTATAGGGGCTATTAGATGATAATAACCAGATCCATAATTTTACAAATTGGTGCTCACTACAGGGGTGTAGTTGAGTAGAAGAACTTAGAAGGATGTCATATAAAGACGAGGTAATAAAACTTTGGACAGAGTATGCCATCATTAATCAGAATGCCCTAAACTCAGTGGATCATCGATAATTTGCAGCCTTGGAAGAACGAGTTGCCAAGATGGAAGAAGGGATCAATAATGTCATGAGTTTTAGGAATGAGTAACTTGGAAAAGTAACTATATTAAAGAAGAAAGAAGGGGACTTAATTCAAGAGGTCTTATATCTGAAAACGGAGCGGAAGTGGATCGCGTTTGTTTGAGAAATCTCAGCGCTGACATTGAGAAACTGATCAAGCAGGTCAAGGAGCTAAAAACTCACAAATGTGTTCGTGAGCCATATATGGCAACGATGCCAAAAGAAAAAAGTCCTCATACGATATCTTTGGGAAGTCAAATACCATAAGAAACATGACGCCAGCTTTTTCTGCCTTTTTGGAGATTACACTTAAAGTCACTCCCCAAGTGAGCCCAGTGGCTGAACCTAGAGAATCAGCTAGAGATACCTTGGAGGAGTTTAAGGCAATGCCAAAATTGCTGATATTCCATCTGGATAACGCCCCAGCGTTTTTCTGACTGTTTGAAATGACTATGCGCAGCTACTGTGATCGTCAAAAGGCGTTGACGGTCATGAATTGCCTAGACACTGACAGTCAGAACTTAACGTTGCCCCACCTGGAGGGGGACAGCTGGCCATATGCGGAGGCCAAAGCGGCCATAATGAAGGAATATGGGAGTCTGACATCCATATCAAAGTGCAAATAGGAGTTTATGGGCATCCAGTTCCATAAAGACGAATCTTTAGCAAGCTTTGCAGATCAGCTCTACCAGGAGTCACAAATCCTAGTTAAAGTGAAGGTACTAGATGACTTCATTGCTAGAATTGCATTACAAATGGCCCTTTGGCCCTATCATGATTTGCACCAAATGATGTCTTCTGTGTTTGCAACGGAAATTACTACCTCTCAAAATGGTAGATAAAACTGGAAATCTTAGGAGCACCCTTCGATGCCCCAAACAGAAGTTTCAAATCCAATCCAGTATGCAATTCAAATACCATGAAGGGGAACAAAGGTGTTAAATAGACAAACAACCAAACCGTGCCAGGGATGGCTGTGGCAAAGTGTGTCTGAGACATCCAAGTGTTCCTTGGAATGGTCAGATACTATGGAAGATTTATTCAGGACTTTTCCCTAATTTCTGAGCCTTTACTCCATCTATTGAAGGATCTGAAAAAAGGATTCATATGGTATGAAGAAGCCCAGAAATTCTTCAATGAGCTACGCCAGTACCTAATAGATTCTCTAATTTTAGAAATATCTAAATTTTGATTGATAGTTTATTATACAAACTGATGCTTCATTGATGGTGATTGGCACCATATTAAGCCAATTAGATGAACTTAGGGATGAACATCTGGTGGCATATGTGAGCTGGACACTCTCAGCTGTTGTGATGAACTACACTATAACTGAGTATAAATGCCTTGTGGTCATTTAAGCCTGTAAGCAGGTTTGGGTGTACATCCACGGAACGCACTTCAAAGTGGTAACAGACCACTTCTCATTGCGTTGGCTCCACAATTTGAGAGAACCAGAAGGACAACTGGCCCAATGGGCACTTAAACTACAGGCTTACAATTATGAGATTGTCCACTGAGCAGGGGCTTCTCACCAGAATGCGGATGCCTTATTGCAGTTACCAATGATCCAGATGGTATACCAGCAGGCGGATGAGTTATTCCATAGAATGGTTAATGGAGAAATCAGGAACGAGCCCTGAGAAATCCAAGGTGTGCTTCAAAATGCGATGGAAAACACGGAGACCATGGATGGACAAGTGTTTAAGATGATTAATGGGAAGTGGTTACTATTCCTAAAGCTGTTGAAAAGATCAGCTATTGTTCAAGCTGCTCATAAGGTTGTCAGGCATGGAGTCCTGAAAAAACAACTGACCATATTCACCAGTACTACTACTGGGAGTCATCAACTATGATGTCTCTGACTATCTAGCTTGTTGCGTGGAGTGCCAGCTGCACAAGCCACATAAGAATGCAACTGGATACCGACTGGTCTGCCATGGACTTGCTTGGCATATGGTGTCCATTGACATGATGGGACCACTGACGATGAGCACAAGGGGAGTCAAGTACATAATAGTTACTATCAACCATCTGATGAGATGAGTTAAGATGAAGGCTCTGGAGAAAGGAGATGCTACAAGCACCGTAAAGTTCATCCTGGATCAAGTAGCATACTGACATGGATTCCCGCAGGTCCTGCTTAGCAATAATGGGACAAACTTCACATATCATGTGATCCCATTAATAAATGAGATAATGGGGATCAGAGGAGTCATGTCTGTACTCTACCAGCCAGAGATATATGTTCTGGTATAACGAGTGAATGGAAAGCTTGCCATGACGCCGAGGAAGCTGGTTGCAGGAAGAACTTCTGGGTGAGGAACGTACCTGAGTTTGGTAACATTTTCCTACATTATCAGTCACTATACAGCGACAGGAAAAATGATGTTTGAGTTGTTATATGAGAGGAAGGCCGCGTTGCCACTAATTATATATTTGAGGGTTAAACCAACATTGGGGATGAGTGCTGAACAGTACTTAAACTGACTGACGAATATCCTGATAAAATCTAATCAAATATTTGATACTATGTTGAAGAGAATGATATGAGTGAAATTGACAGATGATAAGAACCTAATGGCCTTATAAGAGTATCAAATAGGTGAAAGAGTTGCATATTGCGATACACATATTTTGGGGAGAAGAAACAAACTGGATGCATTGTGGTCGAGTCCATTTGAGATTATCACCAAGATGGTGACTGCGCCTACTCCATCAAGGATCTCTTGGATGGAAGAGTTGTAAATCGAGTCCATACTAAGTATTTGAAGCGATTGATTGAAAAAAAGCAAAAAAAGAGTTCCCAAAGGACCAATGAACCATTAAGTTGGTCATGTCCTAATAAAATCAAGTCCAAAAAAGGACCTCTGAACCAATCTAGATGGTTAAGTCCAAAAAAAGGACCTCTGAACCATAGAAAACTGGTAGGTTTAAGAATATCTAGGACCCGGTTTGGGGGAAAAAAAAAAAATATGGACCACTGAGCTGAAACAAGGTCAAGTCCCATGGAAAAAAGAAGGAAAAAATAAAAGATTGATAAAAATATTGGGAAAAAGATTATAAGCCACATAAAAATAATATATTTTTATAATTTTTATTTGTATTGATTATCCTTGATATGAGGATAATTCCGCCTATGTTGCCTCTTGGGGGAGGAAGGATGGATCACAGTAGGAATGAATAACCTATCAAAATCTATGTGAGATTGGACGCTAGTGAGGGCTAGACCTACATGAAACCAAGTATTTTGAGTGGATGCAGATCCCTGCGAGAAAGCGACTAGGGGAAGGGAAATTGAGATGTCAGAAGGAACCAATTGCAAAACCCTGGAGTAGGGAGGGAAGTAACAGTATAGAAAGAGGCAGTCGATGAATAACCTGTAGTAGTCCCAATATGGTACCAGAGCCATGATTAGTCTTGAGCGCTTGTCAACAGGATTTGTCAAAGAAACACCAGACATATGGGCAAGTAGCAAACAAGGGATACTGGATGGGGGTTGCCAAATCAAGCCACCCATTAAATCCATCAGCAGAGGATACTGATGGGAAGTTCCAAAAAAAGATAGTTGTGCAAGGGGTGAATGGAATTATGCAAGCAATGACTATGAGCTTCTAGGAAGCTGAAGCAGAAGGAGCGATGGAATTCAGGAGAGGCTGGAAGCTTTGTGGCCCAACTTCAAAGAACTTGGAAAGCAAAGTGAAGAGCATAAGTGGCGGTATCCCAATATATGATGTTCTCAAGGTCAGAAGGATTCAGTGCTAGAGATAAAGCCTCGGTGACTTGGGCCCCTAAATTCTGCATAAAGAAGTTCAAAATGGATACTGTTGCCAATGGTGAGATTGGTAGCTAAGACAGTGGGTTTGTAGTATTGCCTGAGTTTGAAGAGGAACTCAGGAATCAAGTCATACCCAGCAAGAAAGGAGCGATCAAGAGCGAAGGGCATAATTTCAGGAGCATCCACAATGATGTTTGGTGCATCTGTGAAAGGAGCTGAATCCAGGAGAGTTTCAATTTCCGACTCTGGAATCAACAACAGAGGTATAATCAACCGTGAGTTGTTCAAAATGAAGCTAGTCTGGTTTCTGAAGGGTTGGTTACTGTTCCAGTAATTCCACGGAAGGACTATACACTGGTGCCCGACTAGGTATATGAGTTCTGGAAGGACCATAGAAGAGGTTCCATCATAAATCCTGACTCATCTACTGGAAGAGCAGAAGCGTTTGATCAAACAAACTGTTGAGTAGCTGTTGGTACCGCTACTTGGAATTCAACATATGAGCAGAATTAGAGGGGGGATGTCAGAAGTATATGGAAGTTAACATTATGCACTATACAATCCATTAGGCTAATTTTGGAGAAATTAATATCAAAATTGATGAGATAAGCTCTTTCAGAGAAGAATTAAGAATTAAATGAGCTAAGAGGTTATGAGAAGAAGATAACAAAGGCGAACATAAATAGGCATTCTTAATTGGGCTGTAAAACGAATATCAATGGCAAGAATCTCCTGTCTAGGATGAGGAGAAAATCAGGAAACTGAGGAAGCCAGACCAAAAATCCTGAATATGACAGTGGGTCATATGCCCTGATGGGGGAAACTGGATCTCGGGACTAATTTTGTCATGAGTAAATTAATCAGCCCGGCATGACAGTAGATCATGGGGACCACTCTCTGAGTAGGCAGTAGCGAGGAGGAAGAGGAAGAGAGCCGCATGCTGAAGGTTGTCCTAAGCAGCGTTGAGTATTGGTGATCATACTCAGCTTGAACAAATGAAGTATTCAGCTGACTTTCCAAAGTGGTGTTCTGCCCCAATTCTTTTCTCACTAGAAATCTAGGCAAGAGGGGGGATGAGTTGGGATTTTTGCCCATATTCCCAGCCTGCTAAATTACCAAGGATAGCTAGGGGATAATTCCCTAATGTGAGGTGAATTGGCAATGGTTGACACTGAATTCAGAGTAACTATGCTTGGGGGATTTTAGGATATTCGCCTGGTTAGATCCTTTGGGGATTGATCTGGACAAATGCTTAAGATTTCATTGGACAGAGTTGCTGACAAAATAGGGGCATCTGATTTTGATTAACTATCAGGTGTACCAATTAGATCGGTCAGGTCATATCTCTGACTGATTGGGAATGTAAGTAGTAAGTTACAAGGCAAGTGATGCCACCTGCAACTAGCAAATCAATCAGTTGGTTTGTGACCTGCCTTAGTGGGTAACAAGTCCCATTACCTAAACAGGTCGCTAGCCAAATATGGTTGGTTCGCTTGGATCAAGAGGAAAATGTTATAGACACGTTTTCCGACTCTTTCCATTTTAGGTCCTGAGGATGTCCAATGACAGAATCCTATCCAGAATGGGGAAGACCATAGCTTCTGAGACAAGGATGGGTGATTCAATGGCAATGGCTGCCATTTCATCGAGGAGGTGTCAACTGAGGGTTGGATGACTGAATACCCACTATAAATTCCCTAGAATTCACTTATAATAAAAAAGGTATATAGTTCTATAGTTTAGAGTTCTATAGTTTTCATCTGGTATATAGTTTAAGTATAAACTTTATCTGCTCTCAATTGTTCTATTCTTTCTCAAGGATATTATTGCTGTAAGCAATAATTGGGAAACTCTTTTATTACAAGAGTAAGGATATGAGCGTGGATCCAGAGATGAAGCAGAAACAAATCGAGGATTTCTTCTGACAGTGTGTCAAACCAGAGAAACTGTCACCAGAGAATCTCAGAAACAACGGGTTGTACATTATGAGGAAAAAATCCATATTTTGAGACATCTCAAGTATTCTAAGCGGAAATATTGGCTGAGCTTTGGGTTGAGAGCTAAGAATACCATTCAACTACAGGTAATAGTTGTCATACTATTATCAAAATATTTTATCAATGACAATACAACGCGGACAAATTGCACAAGAACTGAACCTGTGCAAGTAATAAGTTTGTAGGGGTTATTAGCTGATAATAACCATATCCATAAATTTTTATAGAGGGTGATCCCCTTTATCTAACTAGTGTACCACCCCTTGGGCGCACCCCAAATCATGATTGTTGTATGCAAAAATATCCCAGAATTTTCATATAAAGCTATCACCTTATCTTGCTGTTCCACTGACAATCCAGTTATCACTTCCCACAGAACCAAAGTTATCATGAAGAATGATGAATTTGTCATTAGACCAAGGTTTTTCCATGATCTGAAATCATGTATACGATGAACTTCATCTATAGGAGCCAATTGTAGATAAACCAGCACTTGGTGCCGCTGGATCATTTATTGTCTTTTTCTGTAAATTTGTTAGCAGTACCTTCACCTCCTTATTCCTGGGTAACAGTAGCTCTGGAGCCACATGTGCTTCAAGCTGTAATTGCTGGTGGGGCCCATAATTTCCCCATATAGTCCTTTAGGGACATCAATTTTGAGCTCAGTTCCTACTAAGCACTGGTGTCCAGATGGTAGGCTCAAAGTGCTCACTTCTCAGAGTGGAGTTCCTTTATACTCATAGTTCTTGTTAAAGTGGGCTCTGGTTCTCCACTTCATTTGCTTATATCAGACAGAAATCACCCCATCGCTGTACGCCAGATTGATTTGACTGGAGTGTAAAGGATTCATTGGGATTCAGCTAGAGGTAAAGTAAATGGGAAACTGTTGTACCAAAATATTAAGGATTTCATCCGCCATATTTATCACAGCTTCAAATTTCCTTATGAATGCCGCACCAATTAGCATATCATAGTTATTGTTTTGTAGAACCACCAATGGAGTGGAATCTCTAGCTGACCCAAATCGCAAAGGCAACATGCTGTATGCTTCTTTGGACACAGTACTTTGTGTCCCTGCAATCCCATATACTACTCTATGGTCCTTATCCAGCTTCAGCGGAAGCTTAGCCACCAACTTGGTAGAGATTATATTCACTGGGGCCCCAGTGTCTATGATAGCGCTGATTTTTGTTTTCTAGATGAAAATGTCAAGTAAGTGCACTATGAAAAAGAAGAACCATCAGTGTTTCTATGTGGACATCCAAAGGATTTTTGTTATTCAGGAAGGAGGATATCCCATACTGACACGAGGATACTCCATAGCGATTTTTTGACTGGAATTGCTACGTTAACCCCTTCTAGAGATGTAAAGTTCATAGAGGGATCTGCGTTGCTTAAGCCAGTTTGTTTCAGTATCTGCCATGCGTATGGCTTCTGCACATCCTAGCGTAACTCAGAGCTTGGTGGAGAATAATCACTCTCTGGAATGTAAGCTTGGGTATCCAATGGAAGCTGAAGGTATAGCAAGTCATCCGGCTGAGTTCTGATTCTTAGGCATAGAGATTCTTGAAAATCATTGGGGACAATTGAATTTGACTTAGTGAAGGTAGATCGTCCTGTCTCTACTCCACTTGGGCTTTTCCCTGCTCAATCTTCCCAAATGGCATTGCATAAACATGTGGGTCGCTAGGGCAATTACCCACATAATGCCCTTTTCATCTGCACTTGAAGCAAGTAATTATAAAGGGCTCACATCTATAACTTGCAGCGGAAGGACCAGTTCAAAGATTAACAGTATTATTAAAAGGTTAGTGACAAACTGGCTGAGCTTACATAGGATGAAAAGAATCCACGGATATATATGATGGACGAATATATTCTAATAGTTTATATCTCAGTTGCTGTGACCCTTATCTAGCGGAGTATGCTGAGGCAACAGTAGGGGTCTTTTTCTTTACATTAAGGGCGCTGAATGTGGCGTAGAGATGACATAAGGTGTTCAAAATTTGAATAAGCCCAGCATCTTTATCCAAAACATGAGGCATAGCATTATGTAATTCCTGATATGGTTTGATTGCCACTGTCATCACTATACCTACATCCTTGCCAGATATTAGGTTGGCTTCTACTAACATATGCGCTTCCACTAAGAATTGTTCAGTGAATTCTAAAAGAGACTTGTTTCGGTGGAACTGTACATTCAGGAAGTCAGCCTTTCATTGAGCCACCTTGGCCACGCCCCAAAACAGGTGGAGAACAGTTTCTTTTATCTCCTCATAAGATACTGAGCTATTTGTAAGGTAGCAGATGACTTGATCAGTACTCTCCATGTCCAAAGCGGACAGCAACAGTTTCACTTTTGACTGATTTACAGCCCCTTTCATGGTGAATTTTTAATTGCTTAAAGTAGCCATGCATACTCCCATCATGACTGAAGGGCAGTAATTTCTCGATTTGAACAGCTTTGCCATGCTTTAAGCTCCATCTGCAAGGAGAAGCCAAATTAAGCTCTGAATGTTTAGAAGAAACATCCCTTTGTGAGCTATTGTAGGGATGGGTGGATGGAATCGAATCTGCCAATTTGGACTTGGAAGAATTAGGGTTGTGAGGAGGATCTGACACAACACCTAAGAAATACTCGTTAGCTGATCCAATGCATTCCTCCCCTGAATCACCACTAACTTCACCACTTCCCCCGGCTCTGGCTTGCTCAGCAAAATGTTCATTGATTATCTGTTTCACTTTAACTGAATAGCACCTACACCGGCCAGCCTGAAATTCCTAATGAAGCACCTTATACTGATTTTGCAACTCATGATGTAAATCCTACTCAGAGTCCAGCTTTTTCTCTATTGCCTGAAGTTCTAAGAACGTCCGCCACTGCGCTCTGCATTTTTTTGCGCTGCCTGCTAGTGTCACATGCTTGTTTATTAGCATTGTCTACTTGGTTAATGAGGGTAACTTATTCTTTCACCAGTTCCTCATTGGCCCATTGAAGGGTATCCAGCTGTACTCATATATCCGCATTCTCTCCCATCTCAATGAATGGAAGAAGAATGGCTTGACTGCTCTCAGCCTGGCTAACGATTCCCAATTGTGTAACCCAACATACCATTTGGAGATATTTGGGGAAGTCAACAAGGGGAGGAGCGCGTTGTCTGCCATCTGCTGATTAATCCACTTGATGTGAAGTTGGCTGAATTCAGCTGCTGCAGAACCAACATGATTTGTTATTTGCCGTTCTGTCAGCGTTACTCTTTCACTTATCTGAGTTATTGTGTTTTCAAGCGCTTCCGCCCATTCTGCCAGGTCAGTCATAAAATGCTCAGTATTGTTTCCTAACGTGGCTATGTCCCAAATCCATTCTGACAATAGACCATGCTAATCCAACAGTTTTCCTATCACTCGAGTAACTTTTGATTCAAATGTGGTACCAAAACGTCTAACCAATGGCGGACATCCCCAACACGGTGGTCCACCTGTACCAGCGCACCCTGCACCTCCAAAAAAGAGCAATCAAGGTGGTCAATAAGGTGGTGAGTATCATTCTGCTGGGCTTGACAAACCACATTACATCCCCAATTTCAATATTGTGGCGAGCCAGCACACGCAGTAGCTGGTGGATAGATGACTGCACATAAGCGAAAAAATACTCTTCAGCTCTGTGGGTATTAAGCCGATGAGACAACCCCATGGTAGTCACATCTGAACAGGACATATACAATGCGTAGTGGGTTTCTTGGTACCATTGATTGTAAAACAAACTCAATGCATGCTCCCCCGCCTCATCTTCATAGAGTCATTACCCCCACAGAAGCCATTACATAATGCCATGCAGCTGCTGTGGAGTTACATTTTTAGAGTGACCTTGTTTCTCTGCCATCAACTTAGAAAAAGTTTCTATTTGCAAATTGACCATAGAATCTTCATCACCCAGCTCTGTTACTGTAAAAAGTACTGGTTCGTTGTTGGATGCTTCCCACGCTTCCTCATTGTATCATACATGGAATCCGGATCAGATTTTGTTGTAATATGTGAGGTCTCACCAATTTTCTCTAGTGATAATAAGCTACAGGTGACCAGTGGCCTCCTGTAATGAGCATCACTGTTAATTCTCAGCATAATGGTTTTTTTCTGAGTTGGTTTACACAGTGTATTAGCCCCTGAGCAACTGAATTGGACAATATGGGGATTGCTGACTTAATAAAAACTTGATATATGATATATTGAGCAATCGTCCCTATTGACACTTCATTAATGATCCCTAATAATCGCAGACTTATATGCAAAAAATCTTCAAAAGAACTCCCTTCTCAATCTAGCATTCAACTTTTAAATCTCAGTCTCCCAAGATGAATGCATCCTCTGCTGAGTAATTTCCTATTCGTTTTTCCTTTTCTAGGAGTTTTAACTTATCTCTAAGTTTCAGCATAATTTCCCTCGATTCACCAAGCGATTGACACTTTGATCGATTTTCTTTTCATCCCTATATATTTTCCATCATTCTTGAGACTCATCTCGACTCCAATTTCTAATCCGCCAGAATATATAGCATATTGTCCAGTCATATCAGCTTCTTGACAATTCTATTTCTGCTACTTAATATAATAATAATAAACCTAGCTTTTAAGTATTTAGTATTGGTGACCATATATTTACCTTATAGTCTAAAAACTCCCCCTGAACATATTAAGTACAGGATTAGATAATAACCTTCTCCTGCAAGATTATTGTGGAAATCCAGGGCAGAATAGCACATGTGAGCAGTAAAATCCCCTGGTCCCACAAAATATAAAAACTACAGCTTTCTAGTATTTAGTTTAAGTAAATGAGGTGGGTCAACCTTGGGACAAATATACCACGCTGAGGTTTTTAGCCTGTGCTGGTTTTGAACCTGTTTTAATTAGAACCTGACTCAGAGTGGAGCAGGAATCACCCCGCTTGTTACCACTCCTCCTTTCTAGTATTTTTTTATTTTTTATAAATTTTATCATAAGTGGTGCTAATTAGCCCCTTAAAAAAATTTTCAACTTTAGGTGTAAAAAGGCACAGCGAGCATCTGAAAAACCTAATATCCAACAACTAACTAAAGTTAATAAAACACTTTTCCATTTTTGGTAATTCAAGATTTATTTATTAATCAAATAGTGTATATTATATAAATACATAAACAATGGTAGTTTTGTAAACAGCTTTTTAGCTTAATTTTTATTGGCAGCCAGTTTTACATTAATTTATTTAAATTTAAATTATTTGGGGAAGGTAGACCATGGGATGGACACTTCTGATATGTGCCCTTTAATAAGGCACTAATATACATGAGAGGCAAACCAGAGGAGCTAAAGCTGCCTGCTGTTGACAGTTGGAACGATAATTAAAGGAAGTGGGGTATCATGAGTAGAGGCTTAGACCACTATTTAGCATGTATTAAAGAAAGGGCCTGAGGTGATAAACCATACCAGGAATCAGGATGAGACCAACTGTCATTGAGTTAATGGAAAATATGTAAACAGTCATGCTTGAAAGTGTTCCATAAGGTGCAAATGGAATTGTTGCTCAGATTCATCTAGGGTGGGAGTAGAGCCAAAATGGCGTCAAGGACAACCATGTGAATAGCCCACATAGTGATCGCCACTAAAGCTTGGAGGGAAGAACATATAGGGGAATTTAAGGACAAGGTGAAGATTTTCTTAGATAGGCTGAAGATCTGTGTTTGCTACTGGTAAAAGAGATGCTGAACCTCAAGCCAGATTGCTTGTGAAGGTGGGCACTCTTCCAGGAGGTGGACCAAAGTTCCATATTGGTCACACACAAACATGAAGAGTGGGATGCGTTAAATCACTCTGCAGTATGGTATACCCATTTCAGGCTGCGCCACACATGGGAATGAACCTGTGGCTGTAAAAGAGGGTGGTGGGTGTACTCCAGATGTCTTTATGGGTTTCTAGGGAGTATGGGGTGTCTAACATGTCCAAATATTTAACTCTGGCATGGTAAGGGACCTCCTGATCATCAAATTGTTCAGAACGGATTGACCTTATACTTCCTGATTGAATTTAGGATAAGGGCGATCCCTCCGCAAGGTATGCCCGCTAATATTGATCCTCCATTCTGCACTTCTCATATTAAGGAGGATCATTTTAAAATGGGCGGGGGTCTAATGTGGGCCTGCAGCAGATGGGTGGGATGCTATATATTAAAAAGAGAGTTGGGATGGGTGGGGTTGGAGAGGCCAAGGGTTGGTCAAAGTTGGATTGTGCTGCGCATGACCAGTGTTAGGTTGGGAATGAGGGGTTGGTTACTGAAGCAATTCATGTACCCAGAATCCTAGATGCCTGGTCCACATAGTTAAGCAGGCCCATTCCCCCACATTGGCATGGACCTTAGATGACTTCCAGTTGCACAGGGGGAGATCGACCTATAAAAAGCCACCCTTGTAAGATGGCATATAACAAAGCAAAGAAAGATGGGGAGAAAGCGATGGTGTGGGCCACAAACCATACTTTTTACAGAAGCATAGTGTTGGCAAGCATTACTCTACCTGTTAAGCTGGATTGTTGATCCCTTAATGACGTGATTCACTTTTTTACATTAGCTAGTATGTGGTGTTCCTTTATTGAATTGGTGTATCCACCCGCCTCCATCCATACTCCCAGGTAGCGATGGGCCCTCAGTGGGGCTGATTACAAAATGTAGCACAAGATGATGTATTGGGGTGGTCGCCTGGGTAATCTGATAAGAGACTGAACTACTGTGTCCCTCTGATTGAGGGCGTCAGAGACCAGTGTGTTTAGTATCTACCAAGGAGGATGATTTTGGTTTTGGATGTGTTGAGGGCTGCATTCCTAGCCCTGAAGTCCCCCGGAATGTGGACTCCAATTTGCGTGCGTCCTGGTTGCTGGACACCCCCACCACACAATCATCTGCAAATGCAAGCACTTAACAGGTGGTTGGACTTGCACATGTACACCATTAAGGCGTACATTTACATTAAGAATAAGTGGGTCAAGGCTGAAGTTGTATAAAAGTGGTCTCAGAGGGCCCTTAGCGAAGGCCCCTCTGAGGGCGATTCACATCAGTGAGGAAAACCGATCCTCATACTACCATTATAGCTGATTAATTGAGCATCATTTCCTAACTGATGAGCTTTGGGGGAGGTGGAACTGGTGAAGGCAAGCCCTAAGGTAGTTTTAGCTGACCCTATCTTACACTATTTATTGGTCTAAAACACAAGAGCCCTAATAGCTGTGGATTGGCATACATTAGAAACAGTGTGTATTGTCCCATATTGAACTTTTGGGAATAAAGCTGAATAGCTCTGGGGATATTACCTCAGTTTCAATAACCCCCTTAGCGGTTAGCCATTATTTTAGTTAATATTTTAGTATTGGTGTTAGTAAGTGAGATTTGCACCATTTTGTCAAGTCTAGATTATCCCATTTCTTAAATAACGTTACCATATACGCCTATTGTCTCCCTGGGAGGAGACGTGTCTCTAAGAGACATTTATTCATTGATGCTATCATTGGGAGGGATATATAATTGAACTATTTCATGTAAAACCTCTAGGAAATCCAGTATAGACCTGGGCTCTTCCGGTGTGGTGGAGCGCAAATGGCATACCAGAGTTCATCTTGAGTTATTAAAACATAAGTCTAGATATTAGGAAACAGTGCAAATGTGTGCGCCAGCAAGAAATGTATCTATCTCATTTCAATTGACTGGGTCAGCCCAGTATAACTCAGAATAATATTTTAAACTTTTTGCAATACTTCAGATGGTGTTTCTGCAATAGATTTGTCCAAAAGCCTTGCTTGTATGCAGGCCAAATTTTGGCTTGGGGCAGAAAATCGGCAAAAATATATGCAGAGCATTTTTATGCCTGTGGTAATATTCTTTGCTTTAAATTGGACATAAACATGATGTTTATGTTGTCTGGTCAGTGCGTTAGATTTAGATGATACTTCGGCCCATTTACAACCCCAAGCAGGCCTGCACCCTATCCTGAGGGTCATATTCTCCAAGTAGTCCACCTCCACCAATGTGAACTTAATGACTGCTGATGCAGCCCAAGCGCTTCAATGAAATGTGGCATGCTTGGTAAATTGCGGCTGCTTTGAATGTTGACCAGGTTGATAGGGAATCTGCACATAAAGAAGTTGTGAACTCCTTTGTCAATGTGGTAGTGTCCATCCAACTTTATTATGTGGGTAACATGATATAAGCTGGGAGAAGTTTACTCCATTCAGGTGCCTGTGGAACCAGACTTAATAAAGTAAATGGCACTGAGACTATCCTGTGGTCTTAGAAATCTATTTTTGTTGTTTTAAGTGTGAGATTTGAAAGGAAAAATCCAGTGGGGCAAGAATGAAATCTATACGGGACATAGACACCAGCTGCCCATTGTTACATGGGAAAGTGACATGTTTGGTATTAATGGTACTTTCTTGGTGATGGTATCAAAAAGGCCCAAGGTGGCTTTCAACACCCAAAATTTGATATGTCTCTGTGGTGGAGTAGGTATATGTGGCCAGCTTTTGGTGGTTGGGTTTTCCTAACAGTTTAGGTTACTGACCACAAAGGATATGGATGGGAGATGGATGGAGGCCATAGCCAAGATGAATTTCCATCAAACTCGTGCACAGGTCAGGTTGTAGATGGTAATTATTATGTGCACTTCGGTGTCCCATGAAAAGGTCATGACAAGCACTCAACTATCAAGATGTGTTGTTTTTTCTTGGAATATAAAATTGCAGTTTGCCCAATTCAGCACCCCAGAGTGCAGCGACCAGATGGATTGGGAGGTGAGGAGTAGATTTTCCCATGTGTCCTTGCCACCTTGTGGATATTAGGTCTTCTGGATTGCCAGGATGTCAACAGGTAAATTATTTTAGGAAGCTCAAATTTTTAGCCCAGGACTTAGAGGCCTTGAGTCTGGCGATGTTCAGCGTCCCTAATGTAAAGGATACCTCCATCATTACTTAGGAGTGATGGGAGGGCTCTAAGGCTCTGCCGCTCCTTTCTGCTATGCAAACTCTGCCTGCTTTTCCTTTTGATGGCGAGCGTTGGAATCTTTACCTTGTAGGAGAAAACTAAGAATGTTTTAGATTGAATTCAGATAAAAAGGGGAAATTTCGGCCATTTGCAATTCTCCAAGTCATTAAGAGCAATTTTAATGAAAACGTTAATGAAATTGTCCAAAAACCTTGTCCAATTCTTAGTGGAACCCTGATAATTAGGGTAACACCAGTTCAAAACCCGCATGGGCACTATCTGTAAAATCTAATGATCAGATTTTTCTGATCGCACAATGGACTTTGGGGCAACCAGCGGAAGGTACTCCCTAACCATCACCAAGTCCTTCACAACACCTACGCGGGGGCCAACCCCTTTTATAGGCCGGCAGAGGTCCCCTGAGTGAAAGTAATTTCTCTATTAGTGATTGGTTGTGGTACATCAAACCTTGCCGCATGAGTACATTCTGCCTCAAAACCCCAACATCCGTTTTACCAAAATTAACTTACTTTCCCCAAGATCTGATAGGATTAAAACCCATATTACCTAAATTGGAAGCATTGAAGCTATTATAAACCTATTTTTGAATTCCCTCTGACCCTCATTAGTAGTATAAATACTTTTTGTCAAAATTGGGAATGGATTATTTTTTGTTTTTACCCCCACACTCATATTAAAAATTATAAAAATCCAATTTTTATAGTTAACTAAATTTTATTTTGTTAAAATCCTTTGTGGGATCCAGCGGCATAGCACCAAGTGAGCTTAATTAAGCTGGATTCCTACAAAATGGTGCTCACTACAGGGAATCCCTGTACATCAAAAAAGTTGTTTTTTGAAAAGCAACTGGCAAGCGCTTTGTCCCGCCTTAAGGAGCTTGAGCAGCGCCCTTTCAAACTACCCCTTAAGGACAAATACAACCCTGGTGAAGGAAGCATTGTTACCTTTTCTACGTCTACAAAGCTGCCATGGATGGTACAACTGATAAGCAAAAAGTTTGACACATCCTTCCTTGGTTAAGCCGCTTAGCACAAGAGATGAAAGCACCTAACCTAAACACTGGGTACACCTGGTCAGAGGTGAAGAAGTCTCTTATATCTGAATTCAGATCAAAGAAAAGTCTACACAGGGAAAAACATGCCTTTATGCGCCTTAGTATGTATGAAGGTGAACCAAATATTGCCTTTTCTGAACGCTTTTACCTTGCTGCGCAAATGTTGTCAACCTCAAACATGCTTACCATGGATGATGCTAAGCACTTCTTGTTAGCTGGGTTAGTGTCTCAGCCTTCTCTAGCCAGACATATCATCTCAGTGAAACGAAACTTCACAAACATCCGCAATATTAATGAAGCTTTGATATGAGTTGACGAATTCCACTTATGTGCCAAATTGAATGTCACTGAGGTGAAACCTTCAGCACTAACCATTAATGAGTTACCACCGGTTGACCAGTTGGGAGTGAGCCCACCTGTGCCTATTCTCCCTACTAAACCTGCTCCCTCAGTACATCTTAAAAAGATTATCACTCCTTCTAATGAATCAAAGTCCTGCAAGGTTGTAACAATCATACGCCTCAAAGGCTCACTAACGCCTCTGTGCCTTCCCTTTCAGACAAGCTGAAAAATTCCTTTCCAAGGCTTCCCAATCTTCTGTAGCCATCCCCCTACCTCCATCTCTGCCTTGCCCTTTGTTGCGAATACTCTTGGGGTAGGAATCTGAGGGGGGTTATTATGACGTTGGTTACTATATATTGGGAGCCTCCACGGAAGTAGAAGTGCCTGATCATTTGAACACTTGAGGAGTAGACGAGACCATCATACCTGAAGAGACGTACCTCAGTCAAATTATAGGGTATCCAAAAGTGATTGAAACTACCAGTGATGGTGACCAATTCTTAGCTGGCTTGATTCACCCTCTTCAGCGGTTTCATCCCATAAAATTCATCATGGATAAGTACCCAAAGACCACTAGAAAGCTAACATCCAAGTTTCTGGCTCAAGGAGATCTTAGCTTTGTCACCTAAATTTGGAGAAACGCTCACTTAAATTGAAGTGGTCATTTAAAAGTACTGAATACTATCCATCCTGAACACTGGCTCCCCAGTCAACTTGATCTCCTCTAAGCTTATTAAGAAAATAAAGCTAACGCCTGACTTGGAGTTCACGCAAGATTTTGGAACCGCTGGCCCCAACAATACTCGTGCTATTGGGGCATACTCTTCCCTTCCCATTCGAATTGGGAACCTTATCCTATCATCCCCTGCTGTGGCTTTGGATAACAACGCATATGATATGCTCACCAGCACTCAATTTATGATTAAGTATGAAAGATTATTTAACTTAGAACAAGGGGTCCTCTTGTTACTCAACTACAAATTCCCTTTAGTATTATCCAATTAAGAGCCCAATAAAAATGAATACTCTTGTCTGATTGAATACCCCTTTTCAGCTATAACCTTGCCTTATTCCACATCTGGGCACAACACAAAGAAATGACCTAATTTAGTAGATGGTAGGATGGTATCCTTTTCTACGCTGCAGATGAGGTCTTGATTAAGCTTGGTGAACAAAGAGTGGTTGACACTAAGATCATGCTTCAAATCCCACGTCATTGCTTGTTGCACCTCATGAGTATTGAAGGTGTTAGTCCCTTGGAGCCAAGTGTATTGCCTGGAGTACTAGACCCAGCCTATCAGAGGCCAATTATCATTCTACTGGGAAACCTCACTGGTAAAAACATAATCATATGAAAACCCCAGGAGAATGGCTGAGGCTTACTACTCCCTGTAGATGACATTGAATATATTCACTCCATTGGTTCTATGGCAGACTTGGGCTTACCTATGGACAACATGGTGTGTACCTTGCCCAATGTTCATATTTTGGATAAGCTGACCTCAGAGGAGTTGGAAAAAGTTCATTCTTTGATAGACGACTATATTGACATATTCTCCAAATCAGATACAGACTATGGCCACATGAAGAGCTGGTGCCATTCCATTGATGTGGGTGATTCCCAGCCTAATAGGTCCAAACCCTATTGTAAGTCAAAGTGGAGGAACAACAAATGAGGATAGAGCTCCAGCATTAATTATATGCAGGGTTTCTTGTTCAATCACAGAGCCCTAGGTCTTCACCCCCTGTTGGGGATTCATCTATGATGACCAGAATTACTCAAGATTAATATTCAATATCTCAGTCTAATGAAATTGCAAAATCTACATTGGAGATATCTAGTCTAGGATAGACCAATGATCAACCCTTTGGAGTTATTAACCTTCTCCGAAGTATGATGCTAAGCTATCTGATGAGAAAGAAAAACATACAAGAAAATCAGTCTCAGAAAATAAGAATCTTATCAGATATGGCCATTGTCATGATTTCAATATGACTGGATGATAAGCCCTAAGTCAATATGACAAAATGAATGGAATCTGCTGGAATCAAACTGTATTGAAAATTTAAGCGCTTCAGAGTGACGCAATATTGGGATTAATGAGTTATATCGGATATAATGATTTTATATTGGTTTGCCTCTAAAATAAGGCGATGTTGACATTCGATATTTACAATCTAAATCGCTTACAATTAAGGCGATAAGAATTTTGAGAATAACCAGCTGAAGCAAGGAGAATCGGTGGAACCAAATAGTCCAAGCTATGAGAGTGGTATCGTCCAAGCTGCTGTAATATAAGCGAGATGGGTGATCAAGAGGAGGTTGTTGTTAAGTGAGTACAGAAAGGCAGAATATGAAGAATCCGCGGGATTAAGCTAATTAAATAAAAGAGGTTGTGGGAGCAAGTGCTCCATATTTTTATATTAGTATTTTCTGTTGTTTCAAGGACAACAATCTCCATATTGTTGGTCCTGATTGCTCAGTGGGTCAAACCCTGTGCAAAGTCTGCTGGCGTATCTATTTTAACTTTATTGCGGGGAAGGCTGACCATGGGACGGACACTTCCAAATATGACTCAGACGAGACAAAACTTAGTACCAGGGAGGCACCCCAGAGAAGCGATGCTATCTCTTGTTGCCAGCGGGAACGCCACTTATGGGAAGGGGAGGGAACATGTGAAGGGGCCGTAGCCACTATTGAGCACGTGTGGAGGAAGGGGTCTGATTTGATGAACCAGACTGGGAACCAGGAGGAGACCAGCTGTCGGCGACGTGGTGGGAGATATCCAAACATCCACGCTTGAAAGTGATCCACCAAATGAGACCGGAATCTGTGGACAGCTTCTGGGAGGGTGGGGGTGGAGCCTGCGATGGCATCTAAGACAATCGTGTGGATAGTCCACATGGCGATTGCAACCACCAGAGCACGAAGGGAGGGTGGGAGGGGGAGGCCATTGATGAAGCAAACATATCTCTTGACAGACTGAAGGGATGTGTTTGATCCTGGCCTAGCAGACGTTGGACTTCGCGCCATATTAATTTAGAGGTGAGGCACTTCTCCAGGCGGTGAAACAGCGTTCCATACTGGCCACACACGACACAGGATGAGTGTATAGCATTAGAGCGCTCAGCTGTACGATACACCCGCCTCAGGCAGCACCACACATGGGAGCGGACTTGAGGCTGCAACAGAGGATGGTGTGCATATTTCCAGATAGTCTTTTGGGTCTCAGTGGAATAAGGGATGTCCATCATGTCCAGGGAGTTTACCCTGGATAGGACTTGGGGTCGAATGGGGATCACGCCATCCTGGATGGGTAGCCCCTGTACCTCTTGTGTGAACTGAGGAGAGGGGCGGCCTCTTCGGGTTGTATGTCCACTAATACAAATTCTCCACTCTGCGCTTCGCATGGAGAGTAGGATTCGTTTGTAGTGGGTTTTGGTCCCGTGAGAACCTGTGGCTGATGTGTGTGATGCGAGGTATTTCATCAGGGAGTGGGGGTTTGATGGATTGTTGAGGCCCAAGGCTTGGGAGAAGTTGGAGCGGGCCGCGCGGGACCAGTGTTGGGATGGGAGTGTAGGAGCAGTGACGGCCGCAATCCAGGTGCCCAGGATCTTGGCGGCATGGGCTTTGAAGTCAAGTAGGCCCATGCCACCTTGATGATGAGGGCCAAACATGACCTCTAGCCGTACTGGTGGAGGGCGGCCTGACCAAAGCCAACCTTGTAGCAAAGCATACAGGGATTTGAAGAAGCTTGGGGAGAAGGGGATGGCGTGGGCTCTGAACCAGACTTTGGATAGGAGCATAGAGTTGGCAAGAACAACCCTGCCAGTGAGGGTAGTAGGGTGGGCTCTGAGAGAGGCGATCCGCTTCATCACGTTGTCCAGTATATGGCACTCCATTACTGCTGACGCGTATCCACCTGCCTCCAACCACACGCCCAGATGGCATACCGGTCCTATGGTAGGTCGTGGCACAAAGGGGAGCACCAGTGGAGCGGTGTATTTTGAGTTAGTAAGGCGTGGACGTGGGCGAGCAGATGGGCCGGGTTGGGAACTACTTGCTGGAGCCCAGCAGTTCTGAAACCGACCAAGGAGGATTATTTCGGTTTTGGAGGCGTTCAGTGCCGCGTTGCTTACCCGGGAATATTCCTGGATGAGGGCTTCAAGCGTGCGTGCATATTTGTTATCAGACACCCCCACTACGCAATCATCTGCAAATGCCATCATCTTGACTGGGGTTTGGCCTGGCACATGGACCCCAGTGAGTTGGGCATTCACATTTCGCAGTAGTGGGTCAAGGCTGAAGTTGTATAAGAGTGGGCTCAGGGGGTCCCCTTGTCGCAGGCCCCTTTGAAGATGGACTACTTCCGTTAGGAAACCTGGGCCGCGCACTGCCATTGTTGCAGATTCCGTGAGCAGCATCACCCAGTTAAAGAAGCGGGGAGGTAGGCGGAATTGTTGGAGGCAGGCCCTAAGGTATCCCCAGTTTACTCTATCATAGGCCTTTTGTTGGTCCAAGAATACAAGTGCCCCAGAGGCTGTGGACTGACACACATTAGCCACAGAGTGCACATTATCCCAAATCGACCTTCTGGGGATGAAACCGAATTGTTCTGGAGAGATGGTGGCAGATGCTACAGTTCTAAATGGTTAGCCATGATTTTTGTTAAAATTTTGGTGTCTGTGTTTGTTAGAGAAATGGGGCGCCAGTTGGCTAAGTATAGCCTATCCCCTTTCTTGAAGAGTGTGACTGTAAAGGTCTCATGTCCTCCTGGTAGGAGTCGCATTTCCAACAGGCTTTGGTTGAGTGAGGCTAGCAGCAATGGGGATATATATTTAAAATATTTTTTGTAGAACTCATATGGAATGCCATCTGGGCCTGGGCATTTTTGGTTTGGCGCACCGCGAATGGTAGTCCATAATTCGTTTGGAGTAATTAAATTCATTATTTCCAGGTATTGGAAAATGGTGCGGATATGAGCTCTGTCGAGAAATTCCGCCATTTTGGCTGGCTGAATTGGTTCAGCTCAGTATAACTCGGAGTAATATCTTTGCGTTTCGATTGCCACTTCAGCCAGTATATCCACAATAGAATTATCTGATCTTCGCACCTGTGTGCAGGCCACGCTCTGGCGTGGTGCAAAAATTTTTTTGAAGAAGTATGCGGTGCACTTGTCACCTTTAGTGATGCGTGTGGCCCTGTATTAGACACAAACCTGATGTTTGTGTTGCCTTTCAAGTGCGTTGAGGTGGGCTGCTGCCTCCACCCACTTCTGCCCCCATGCAGGGCTATATCCTGAGGCTGGAATGTTGGACTCCAAGTGGGCCAATTCCACCAGCGCACGCGATATAACCACCAATGTGGCTCATGAGCGTCTGGATGAGAGATGGCGATAGTGGCAGATGGTGTCTTCTTTGAAAGTTGCCCATGTGGAAATGGGGTCCGCGCAAAACGGTGCAACAAACGACTTTGCCAAAGTTGCCTCTTCCACCCACATGGAAAATCCTGGCGATGCAAGCTCTGGGGAGCGGATTTTGCACCAATGTGGGGCCTTTGCAACTGTGACGGGTAAGTGGTATGTTATCAAGACCAGTCGGTGGTCAGAGAATTCCATTTTTGTTGTTTTGAAGTGGGAAATGTGGGGTTGGAATTTCGCCGGTGCTAGAATAAGGTCGATGCGGGTCATGGACCTTAATTGGCTGTTGTGGACGTGGGGACGCATCATGTTTTCGAGCAGTGGGGCATGTCACGGCAGTGCATCCATTCACCCAAGGGTGGCTTTTAGAACGCGTAGTTCTACATGACCCTGTGGGGCATAGGGTGAGGGTGGCCACCGGTCCATTGGTGAGGTTAGCCAACAGTTCATGTCGCCAATTAGGAAAGAATTGGGGGGTAACAGGAGGGATTTGACTGATGAGAAAATTCCTGACGCTCTTGTGCACCGTTTGGGGGTAAATGTTGACAATTGTGTTTTTAACATCAGCCCATGAGAAGGTGACAACGAGCACTCGGTCATTTAGGAATGTTTCTGAAGATGTAAATTTGAAAAAATTGTTTTTCTGAATTAGCACCCCACAGTGCTTCAACCAAAAGGATAGGGATGGTAGGAGCATTCTTTTCCAAGTTTCCTTGGAACCTTGTGGACAGTGGGTTTCCTGGATGGCCAGGATATCCAAAGGTAAATTGTTTTGTAAAAAACTCAGTTTCCTAGTCCAGGATGGGGAGGCCTTGAGCTTGGCGATATTCAGCGTCCCTAGAGTGAAGGTTTCCCCCATCGCACCTTAGGTGCGAGGGGGTGGGCCCCCTGGCCCACCAGCCTCTTCCAGGTCCCCATGGGCTTTCACAGCAGTGCGGGTATTAGCAGCAACGCTATCAGGGTTTTTGTTAATTTTTGCAGAAAGAGTCACGTTGGCTTTGGCCTTCGCTTTTTGTTTTCCCGACGTTGGACGAATTTTTGCGGTGCGGATAAGTTCGGTGCACCGTCGAGTGTGGCAAAAAATTTTTTGGTTGGGATAGGTCCCAAGTCAGTTTTGATCAGGGCTTGGGTGCAGCGATTGGGTGAGATCAAATTTCCCATTGGATCCTCGGATTGAGTGGCCCATTTGGCATGGGCCTCCCAATCTGATTGGGTGATGGATTCCTGAGTTGCTTCCGCCGCGAAGGTCTCCATGTCCTCCTGGCGTTGTGAGTGTGGGATGGTGGTGGTGACCTTGGCCGCTTCCTTGGCCGCGGTCCTATGGGCCTGCTTGGCCTTCTTCTACTCCTGCGGGGAGATGGGCTTTACCAATAGGTAGCAGCCTTGTGCTCCCCACGGGAAAGCCTCCTTGGTGCTTGCGGTTGGTTTGTAGTGCATCTCTCCATTGGCCATGGCCGCCGAGGGGTGCTCTTGGAATGTAACGCCCTCTTTGATGGGGCACGCGTGTGCCTTATGGCCGAATGCATCACAGTGGGTGCTAATGGGGGGCGCGCTGTCCACGGTTACCCAGAATGGGTGGGTGGTGTGCCCTGTGATGTCAATAAAGGTGGAGTGCGGGATCTGGGTTAGGTCCTTTGCGATCTCCTCAGTTGGGGTCAGAACTGCGATGGCTTTGCCGGTGCACAGGTGTGGCATCAGCGTGAAATGTTGCATTTCGAAAGATTGTATTTTGCCATATATGGCGAGACCATCTTTCAGGTGTTGCTCCAAAATGTCACGTTTTACCATAGTAGGCAAAAAGTCAAACGTGATGAAAATTTGGTTTGATTTTGTCCATCTGGTGCGTTTAGTTTCAACAACCCATTGCCCTTCAGGGAGGTCAACCACTACGCGCACTGCTGCAGCCTCATCTGCTGCTATTTTGCTTTCAAAACCTAGGTCCAGCCAACCGTGTGACATGGAGTGAGGTGCAACATATACCGTAGTCGGGAAAATTTTGTGTACATCTTCACAAAATTTTTCCCATAGGGCCATTTTTTGGATGTCCAGTTACACACGGACTCCAAATTCTACCGACAAAAGTGGCTGGGAATGTGGCGTGTTGATGTACTGGTTGCATCGTGCTTGCCACGTGAGTATCTGCGGGGAAATTGTGACCGCCAGTTTTTTTAGATTTTTTTCTATTCCGCCAGATTCTCCGGGGCATTTTTGAACGTTAGAGGCTGTGGGCCTTCCGCCTGCTCCTCTTGCCTTGCTTGCCCACTGCTCCCAGACATGGGCGCAGACTACCCCCTCTATGAGATTATCAAACTAGATTTAGTCTTGAATTGAATGGGTTGCAAAAGTGTTTGCAACGAGAAAGAAAAGTCCAGCTGGCATATCTATTGATAATGCTAATTTTATAACAGCCATCACAAGTATGGTATTAATAAATAGCAATATTGGTCATCTAATAGGAGAGATCTTACCTCAGATGCATCCTGAAAATCCTCACAAATAACTACTAAATCTACCCCTATTAATATCCCTCATTTATTAACAAATAAAGTACCACTATTTTTGTCTCATGAAGACTAATTTTGGTCTTTTTTCATACAAGATTCTGTATTTTCAATTGGAATCAACTATAGCAAAGGAACTAATAACTTTGTTGCTATTATGTCGATCTTTGCTAGAGCCACAAAACTAATAAGTTCATAGCCTTTGTAGCACCTGTTTATAATAATTTCTCACGAAATTCCAATACCCCTATTACTAATTAAAAAAAATAGAGGTCATTGGATAGTTATGGATTACCATCAGTTGAATAGCCTCACTAAGAAGGATAACTATCCTATCCCTCGCATTGATGACTCCCTGGCCCAACTCTTTGGCTCTAATTTCTTCTCTGCCATGGACTTGGCCAGTGGCTATTGGAAAATAAACCTTTCTCTTGAATATTAGTAGAAATGGGCTCTTATATGTAGTGAAGGCTCTTCCAACCCACACAATTACCCCAAGGGTTGTACAATGAACCTGCATCTTTTCAGATTTTGATAGATCACATCTTGCAGGACCTCAAGTTAACATGTGTCATCTTCTATCTTGATGACATCATGGTGTTCTCAAAAACCTTCAACGAACATCTTGATAACTTGAAGGAGGTGTTTCAACGGTTACATAAGTCTAATATTAAGTTGAAGCCCTCCAAATGCATCTTCTTTCAAGGAAATTGGATTTCCTTGGTCACTCCATTTCCCAAGAAGGAATTCAACCCATTCAGGACAAGGTCGAAGCCATCTCAAAAATGCCATCCCCTAAAAATCTATGGGATATTCAGGTATTTTTAGAAATGAGGGGTATTACCATCAGGTCATTTCCAAGTTCGTTCAACGCAGTGATCCCCTTTTCTGGCTATTAACCAAGAATACCCCCTTCTATTGAGGTGCTGAACAAAAAGCCGCTTTTGAGAAGATGAAACAACTACTATAACAAAGTCCTATCATATGGCACCCAAATTATAATAAACCTTTCATATTGTTCACTGACGCCTTGGACTATGCCGTTGGGGCCATCTTAGCCCAACTAGATGAACGCAAAGTAGATCATCCTGTATCCTATTATAGTAAGATGCTGTCAAAGGAAGAATGCAACTACAGTGTAAGGGAGAAGGAGACCCTGATGTTCTGTTGGCTGTAAAGCACTATCACCCTTTGCTCTATGGAACCACCTTAACTGTAGTTACAGACCACGCATCTCTATAGTAGTTACAGAACATGAAGGATCCTACCAGTCGGCTAGCTTGCTGGGCTCTAAAACTCCAGCCTTTCAACATGAAGATTGAACACCATGCTGGAACGCGTCACTTTAATGTTGATGGGTTGACTTGGCTTTCATTCCTTCACTTGGATAATAGTGAAGTGGAAAGATTACATGACCTTTTATTGACCCCCAATGAATGGGAGGATGAGGATGAACCTGTTTAGAAGATGTTAGCCTGGCACTACCGTAACACTAAAGTTGTTGATGGGAAGTTGTATAAGCAGGTAGGTACAAATGTCTACCCTACCTTCGACCCTCAGAACGTGTACCTGCTATTTTAGAAGCGCATTCCACCCCTAGGTCATGGAGGGGCAAAGGAAACCTATGAGTGGATTAAGGATTGGTTTTACTGGGATGGAATGATGAAATCTACCGTTGATGGTTTTGGAATCATGCTTTAGTTGTATGAATTAATATGGTTCTGAAAAGTCAAGATACTAATATCAACCAACTTTCCTTTGGCAACTGTTCCACACCACCAGCTTGGATGTAGTAGGTCCCCTTCCTCAGTATACTAGTGGAAACAGTTTATCCTAATAGCTATTGACCCCTTCACAAAGTGGTTGGAAGCCGTGGCTCTTCTTGCTCAAACAGCTAAGGCCACTGCTACCTTCTTAAATCAATACATCTTCACATGTCACGGTTGCCCCCAAGTACTACTATGCAATAAATGGCAATAACTTCACCTCCAGAGTATTCAAACTTCTGGCCACTTTTAAAGGATAAAAAACTTTTCTTGGCTCCTTATAACTCCTCCACAAATGGGACTGTGGAAAGAGCAAATGGATCCTTGGTTCCCATTCTTCAAAAACTGGCCTCCTCTGATCCTCTTCACTAGGATCAATATCTAAATAGTGCTCTTATGGAATACCGGATTAGCTATCACCAGATTTTAAAAATGTCTCCATTCCATGTCTTGTATGGGCGGAAACCAAGCATACCTTCCCTCTTAGCTAATGATGTATTCTCTTCTAGAGTGGAGGAACCTGAGAAAGTTATGTGAAGATTGGCTCAGCGCATAATTCAACTCCAATCTGAAGCTATGACCAATTTAGCAAAAACAGTGACAAAAGAAGGGCAGGTTGCTAATATGTTCTGAATCCTGCTACCTACTTTCCAAGTATCTGACATGGTGTTGTATTACCATAACCGCATCACACCTAGAAGCAGTAAGCTTGGATCAATTTGGGAGGGTCCCTTTACCATCATCTACAAGAGAAAATGAATACTCTATCAAAAAATTTAGCTACTGGTATCCCAATTAAATGCAAATATGGCTGTTTACTACGTCCATATTCTCCCTAACATTCTTGAGTGGGGTGATGTTGGACATTTGCCATTGCAGCTGAAAACTAAGAATGTTTTTAGGTCAAATTCAGCTGAAAAGGGAAATGTCAGCCATTTTCAATTCTCCAATTCATTAAAAGCAATTTTAATGAAAATGTTGATGATACGGCCAAAAGACCATTGCCAATTCTCAGTGGAACCCCATTAACTGGGGTAACACCAGTTTGAAACCTGAACGGGCACTATCTGTAAAATCAAGCAATCATATTTTTATGATCACATGACGGACCTTGGGGTAACCAGAGAAAGATACTCCCCCAAACACCAAGTCCTTCTCAACACCTACGCGTGGGCCAACCCCTTTTATAGGCTGTCAGAGGTCCCCTGAGTGAAGTAATTTCTCTATTAGTGATTAGTTGTGGTACATAAAACCTTGCCGCATGGGTACATTCTGCCCCAAAACCCCAACATCCGTTTTACCAAAATTAATTCACTTTCCATAAGATCTGATAGGATTAAAACCCATATTACCTAAATTGGAAGCATTGAAGCTATTCCAAACCTATCCCCAAATTCCCTCTGACCCTCAAAAGTAGTATAAATACTAATTGTCAAAAATTGAGTATGGATTGTTTCTTGTTTTTACCCCCACAATCATATTAAAAATTATAAAAATCCAATTTTTATTTTCTCTATTTTTATTTTATTAAAATCCTTTGTGGGATCTAGCGGCATAGAACCAAGCGAGCATAATTAAGCTGGATTCCTACAGAGTGTTTGAGGATGTTGTATCATTAGGTGTATAGGTATTATCTTTGGGGGTCTCTTTAGCCGTGGATTTCTTGTTTGGTTTTTTGCTTTTGCAGTTTTTCAATTTACTGGGGATTTGTGATGCACCATTGAGTATGTACAACAAATATTCCCCAAAACCTCACCTAATTATGAAATGGAAAATCAGCTTGCATTTTTTGGGCATTAATCCAGATGGTGTGTATCATGCACATATTGCGGATTTTAAGGTTGGGTCCCCCATCTGATTGGATGGGATTTTGGAATTCTACTGAAGTGGAAAGCTCAGCCTGGTCAGCTTGAATCTAGGCAGGGGGATGGCAGAGATTACCGTGGCTGCTGCCTTAGACTGTGCTCAGAGTTTCTGTTTTGCTTTTTTCATTATTGTGGGGATACAGGTTTTACCAGGATATAGCACCATGTGTTGCCCCATGGGAATGTGACACTAGAATTTATTATGAACTCACTTTGTCCCTCTCCCATTGCTTCCAAGAAATCTTCATTTGGGATAATTCCCTTTCTGGTGGGACAAGTGTGTAACTTGTGGCCAAAAGCCTGATAGTGAGTGCATATGGGCTGTGCACAAATAACTATTTGTGGAATGATTGAGTCTGATGCTCGTTGATGCTGAGTGTCATGGTATGTGGGATCTGAGTTAAGTCTTCAGCTACCCCTTAAAATGGGGTGATCACCAGGATAGCCTTGCCTGTGCTGAGTTCAGGAATCAATAATAAATTGCATTTTAAAAGTACTGATTTTACCCATAGCTTTGAATTCCTGCTTTGAGATGTCTCTCAAGGACTTAATGCTTAATGGTCATGGAGAGAAAATCAAATTCTACAAAAAACTTGATTTGATTTTTTCCATCACATGCACTTGGTTTCAACCATTTGTTGACCATTCAGGAGATTGACCACCACACACCTGTGCATTTGTATCTGCTGCTTTTGCTGTTTCAAACCCAAGGTCCAACCAACTGTGGGTCATTGAGTGCGGTGCTAAATACGTAACTTCTGGGAAGCGCGTGTGTATATCCTTACAAAGCTTCTCCCAAAGATTTGTTGAATTAATGTCTAGGCAAACTCGGACCCCAATTTCCACCAATGCCTCTGGTTGTGAGTGTGGAGTTTTGACATACTGGCTGCATTTAGTTTCCATTCCAAGATTTCTGGTGAAATATTCGCCACAGTTTACTTTGTTTTTGTCTAAACCACTGGTGTCCCTAGGGCATTTGCAAATTTTAGGTGGTGTAAGCACCAAACCTGTGCCTTTCACCTTGTTCACCCAGCCCATACTTGGAATTGGACACATACTCATCTCCCCTTGTTGATTATCAAATTTTATCTGTCTAAAATCAAATTATCTGCAATTTGTGATTGCAACGGAAAGAAAAGTTTACCCAGATTTATTTGTAGGTTTAATGTTTACCAGATCATCCTTATCAATTCATTTCATATTGGTAGATGGCTAATGATAAAAAAATTAGATTTTGTTAAATTAATATAAATCACCTACCACTCAGCCAAAATCATTTTGGCCTATAGACTAATTAAAACAAGAACCATTTACCTGGAACTATTGAGTCCATCACATTAACTTAAGTTCACCAACCACAACTATCCAAAACTTATTATTAAACTTTTAGTCAACAAAAACTACCAACCACTTATCAAAACCTATATACCTCTTAAATTAAATGAATTGTACCAAAACGCCCAGCCAAAATGATATATATTTGGCAATAGAATTTTTTAGAATTTTTTTTTTTTTCAATATTATATATGACTTTTACTAAAATTGTTATAGGTTTTTTAATAATTAACCTATGGACATCTCCAAAATATAAAATTTGTGCAAAGTTTTATAGCTTTTGGTTCATTCATTCATCTGATTTATGTCTCACACATACATAAATTATATCCACTCACATTCATTTTAATATATTAAGATCTATTTTGATAAGCTTTTCTTTATGATTACTATCACTTGTTAGTAAAATATTTAAATCAAACGGAACACTTTGATAATCAATACCAGGTGAGATGAGCACGTTTACTAAACAAATACAGAACTGAGTGAACGTGTAAAGGGTAGTGGACTTGGATCTTCACCGCCAAAAGGCACCATGCGCACAGGAGTAAATGTTAACCAAAGCAAAAATAAAAAACCCAAGGTGGACGACCCTACGGGTTTCATGGATTAGCTAGTCAAATATTGCAGTTACATGGAAGTGTCCCACTCTCAACTGCTGTTGTTGGTTGAACATGGAATCCAAGTATTTTTGGGAACATAGGCATTGGCAATGTGGAAAGTTTCTGGTAAAGCCCAAAAAAATTATTTCCGCACGCTGTGTGCATGACAACCCACACTATCCGCTGTGGTTGGGTGGACCTTGGGTTTGAGACAGAGGAGGAAGCAAACAAAGCTGCAAAGGTCAGAGTAGTACTTGACCTTCCCGATAGTCAATGTTTGATATTGACCAAACATATACATTGGACAAAATCCAAGGATGTATTTATAATTTTTGACTATCTTCTGACAACAATGGCGTGCACAGTAATTATACAACATCTCTAGATATTTTGGAATCCTACAGAGAAGTTAAACAATTTGAGATGCAAAATTTCCAGCTGATGCCAACCCTTAGCACAGGGAAGATAATTGCAATTATTTCCCTGAATCTGGAGATAGCAGAGGATATTAAAAAGATCCCCATATCACATCCATTATTAATGATGAGAAAGATCTCAATTATTCTGCACAACAGTGGAGAGTGCGCCCCCCATATGCAACTATTGGTGGGCCTTTAGGCACTAGCTCCATGCTTGTACCATAAAAGAAGGCTTAAGAGAAATGTAATTTTGTGAGGAAGAAATGGGCGAAGATGACTCAGAGTATGCTGAAATCACTGCTACCACACAGGTAAAAAACTGAGGAGAGTTTGAAAATATAAATATATTGACCCAACTTCCTAAAAAGAGCATAAAATGGCCAAACAGGCTCACATGTTGGCCACAGCCAAGGCAAAAAGGCCTCAGTGGAATTATCCATTTCGCATGAACAGATTCAGGAAGACATGGAAGAACTAGCAACAATGAGCCAATTAAATTCCACAGAAACCCAAGCAACCAATCCAAACATACACGATTTGGCAAAACCCAATTTGGAAGCAAATTTGTCAACACAGGGGTTCAGCACCCCCCAAAAAAAAATTGCGGAGTACAACCCAAAAGGGATGAAAATCAACAATTGAATGCGGCAGACAAAAATATGGCCAATGAGAACACCAAAATGCACCGCAATAAAAGTTGAAAGCCACAAAGGCAAGAAGGAAAAAAAGCGGTAATGAAAGAGGCAGAATATACCCCAGCGCCTACTCATTATTATACCACCTGCAGCAAGGACACAAAGATGAGAAAAGAGGGCGAGGTAGTAGGGCTGAGGGCCTTGCTAACCGCTCCTGAGACACACTGGGCGTCTCAGTAGAGATAGGGACGCTGAACATAGTGGGACATAAGGCATTAACAACACAGACCAAGAAGTTAAGTCTCCTGCGCAACTCCCCTGTGGACATCCTGGCGGTGCAGCAAACCCATTGTCCACAGGGAAAGGAGGAGGCATGGGAAAACATGCTCCTTCCAACAATAATGTTTTGGTCACAACACTGTGGGGTGATAGTATGTGCGAAGCAAAATTTTATATTCATTAAAAAAATTCGTTTTTTGGATGGCAACATACTAGCCATTATCTTTTCATGGCATAAAGAGGTGCACATTATAGCCAGTGTGTATGCACCAAACTGTGCAATGGAGCATCGAGAGTTTCTATCAGTTTTAACATAACTCCATCTTCCAGTAAACACTTTTGTCATGGGAGACATGAACTGCTGGATTAACCTAGACACTGACTAATGGCACACACAAAAGAGACACCACAACGGCATGTGGAACTTTGAATGTTAAAAGCCACCTTGGGCCTTTATGATTCTTTGCCTAAACTGTCACCTCTCCTCCAGAACTTTTCACACCCACATGTGCACAATGGTGTACTTATTTCTATATTGCGAATAGACATAATACTCACGCCACTAATTTTCCAATACTCAACTCTCCTTCTCAATTCGCTCACTTTTGGTCAAATTGTAGTTTATAAGTTAGTAAAAAAAGCTCCACTCATTGTTACCCTATTCAAGTTACCTATATTGATGCATTTGATGTCCGCTGCCCATATGTGGGGCAGTGGTGTGCCACCTCCTATTTTTTTCAGCCATTACCAAAACCTGCTCATGCTGGCTTTGCTAGCCCTCCAAATTCTTCAGGACGCTATGTCCCGCCTAAGGACTTAGCCTTACATCTTGCCCAAACTCAGGTGGTGCCACGTTTCCCCCTTGTGCTCCCCTGGAGCAACATGCGATTTGGCCTTGGGTTGAATATGGTAAGTTGTTCCCTTAATCATATAAAGTTATTATCAAATTAACCCATACTGTTATGCAGCCTGCAGGCTTCATCGACTTTCACCCCTTCAAGGGGTTTTTTGATCTTGGCTTCTCAAGTGAATCTGATGCTGCAGTATCAGCAACCATCCCCCGGTGTTCCAGGGAACCCCCATCCCAACTACTCATACCCAGTTGCACAAAGATACCACTCTTGTGGTACAGTTTGCAGGCCTCCCTACCCATCTACCACCTGAAATTTTAATAAATGAAATCTTTCTGGATTATCCAAATATGGTTCTAATCCCATAATACAATTTGTGGTTCCTAATGGAGACACTTGCCTTTCAGGCCCCCACGCCTTCATGACTATTCATCCAGTATCAACAAAAATAGCCCTCCTAATCACCCCTCACACCTTTATCCCATCTGCCCTAGACCATTATTTTTGGGCTTGAGTGGATAAAAGTTGTAACATTTGCCCTACTTGTTTTGAACTGGACCATTCAAAATGGTGCTGCCTCTCCAGCTCACAAACCATGGCATCCACACTCAACTCTTTGCATGATGATCCCATAGCTGATTCAATAACATTTTTGAATTTCACTATCCTTCCTCCCCCCAAAGTTGTAGCCACAGAAATTACTGAATCAACCAACCAAAAATTATCTCAATAAACCTCTTCTCATGAACCTACAAATCAGGAGCCAGAATGGACTAAAGTAAGTTCTAAACCATCCTCCCAGCCACACGCCACACATAACCCATATGCAAATAACCTAATCAGATCCAACCAAAAATACATGTGATAATTTGGTTGAGGTTGAAGAATTGGGAGAGCTTATCACTGAATCTGAATGGGCTGGGCCCCTTTCATTTGAAATGTACCTCAATAATGAATATGGTCCTAATTTCCAAAGTGCTATTATGTGCCTCGCCCTGATTACACCCCATTCAAAAGTGACCATCAACTAGGTGAAGAGGCAGTTGCCTCTCCTCAAATGTTGCCCAACCCATAAAGCTGTTGCAAAATCAGTTGCTTTACTGGCTACGGGCCTGCCACCTCCTATCCTACCTAGTACCTTGCTTCCAAAACACAAAAAATATCATCTCTGATACTCTCAGGGGGAAAATTCAGCAGTTCAAAAATTTTGTAGCGGTCACAAAGTTTGGCCCAAAGGCCCTATTAACCGCAACAACCTTTTAACCATTGCCACCCTACCTAAAGTACGCCTTGAGGCTGAAAAGCATTTACAGACTATATTGCCACCCTCCTCAATGACACACATTGAGTTCTAAGCACCCCTTTGTTATCTTGGCCCCAATTTCCATAATGCGCCCACACCAATGCTATCAGCTTTGTGCTGCTACATCTCCACAACAGATGAGGAAGAAGAGCCTTCTGATCCCCCTTCACCCACCACCATGGATGTATAGCAGTTTCCACTTACAACTTAGTTGGTGTGTTTTAATTGAATTTTGCATTGGTTTGAGCAGATCCATCTGTCTCATTTTAACTTTATATTTATTTGAGGAAAGGTGACCAGGAGATGGACATTACTGAAACTAAAAATATATTAAAAATGTAACTATTTGGTTCAAACAAAACGCCTTAATGAGTGGATTGAGTGAAACGCATCTAAAACCTACCAACCAGGTGGGCAGCAGAAGCCGCTTATCCTTCCATGGCGGAAGGGGGGAGGGGTCAGGGGGGCTCATCTTTGGCAGCCTCTTTGGCAGCAGCTTCTTCCTCCCAAAGTAAAGTGCATGTCACAGCCATCAGTAATGGCGTTGGGGCATCTGCGGTATGTGTTTTGATATCTCTAATGATTGGAATTTCATAGAAATTGCCAGCTAGGTAAATGGAACTGAGATATTCTGTTAAAGCTTTTTCAGCTTTAATTTGGGCGTCTGGGAGTTGAACAAACATGGGAAATGTTGGTTCAGGTTATTTTTGCTTTTAAATTTCGTGCTATAGTTGCCACGGTCTGGATAGCATCATTTGCATTTTTGTAGTACTTGTTCACCAATAATTTTCTTTTTGGAGTTAAGGTTGCGAGGATAACAGGATGTGGAATTTCTCCTTTGATTATTGCTACTGATTTAGTGACAGCTTTACACATGGGACAACAATCTGGTGTTGCAGCTGCTTCGATTGCAAGCTGGTGATCACTGCAAAATGATTCAGCATTTGGCTGTGGGGTATAAAGTTGAGGGGGGTATTTAGCGTCCCATTCTGCATTAACAAACTGCTCGATTTGCAGAGATGGTTCTTCAATGAACTTATCTGATTTTGTCAATTTCAGCCAATAATTCCCATGGGTTTTGGTTGAATTGGATTGGGGAATCAGCGTACAGTTGAGGTTTGTTCAATTCATTTGCAGAAGCATGGGATTGAACTGGGATCCAATCTGATGCTTGATTAAAGGAATTACTTATGGCATTGGGGTGAGGAGGAGGAGGATGATTGGTGGCTGCAGGTGCAGGTGCAGCTGCAGCAACAGGCTCTGGGGGTGGAGGAGGTAGGATTGTGCCCCATGCCTAAAATTGTACAGGTGGGCAGCAGATTGGAGGTCAGCAGATGAGTCATCCGATCAACCTGAAGTGGTTGAGAAGGGGCACTTGCGTTTCAAGTGGTCTAACTCAAAACATGATGGACAGATCGTCTGCCCACCCTCAACGTGGGGCCAAAACAGATGGTCAGGCGCTGAGGGAATAAGGGTGCACGGCAGAATTGCCACCACAATTTTATTAAACTCAGGGCTTATTGTGGCATATGCCTGAGGCCCAGAAAGCCGTGTGGCCCCATTTGGGACCACAAATTGTAAGATGGGGTTGGAACCATAGGCTGCCAAACTGTCCATCAGCTCCTGGTGGAGCACTTCAGGGGGGGTGGGTGGGCAGGCCAGAAAAACTGGACCACCAGAGTGGTGTCTGCTGGGAGCTGAGTTTGAGTTGTGGGGAGAGGTGTGCCCTGGAATAGTAGGATAACAGTAGCTGCAGTGGCAGCATCAGCTTCGCAGGTGAAGCTGAGGTCAAAATACCCCTTGTAGGGGTGGAAATCAATAAATCCGGCGGGTGTCATCACCGCCTGTGCCATTTTGATAATGGCTTGGTCATAGTATGGTAACAGTTTCCCATATTTGACCCTTAGGCTGTATGCGCACGTTGCTCCAGGGGAGCATTAGGGGCAGCATGGTGCCGCTTGGGTATGAGCAAGGTGGGCGTCTAGGTCCTTGGGTGGAACAAATTGGCACATTGGTTTGGAATGACTGGGTGAACCAGTGCTAGTGCGTTTTCCTGCCAGATGGAAAATGGCGGGGGGAGTTTCGCCACTGCCCCATGCTGGAGCAGCCAGCAGAGAATCCGATGACATCAGAGCAAAACTACTACAGGTGAATTCGACTTTTCTTATAAATTTGTGTAATTTGGCTTGGAAAGTTATGCCAAGTGGAAAGAGAAGTTTTGTCTCGTTTTAACTTTATTTTATGTTTAATTTTTAGCTCATTTAAGCATCAGTAATGCCCTTCCCCTGGTTGGCATATTACAGATAAAAAATTCTGACACCTAATTTTTAAATTTAAAACTACAAAAATTGTATTTTCTAGCCACCAGCTAGTTTTAATGTCCTATACACCAACGAAAACAATTATCCAAGCACCCAGGTGATGTAGAATACGCCCAGAAAAGCTAGACAACTCAAAATTTTAATACTGTGTGTATGAAATGTCCTCAACACGGTATTTTTTTACATCTTTTTGTTCAGACCCTCTGATCACCTGAAAATTTCAAGAAATTTACAATACAACTGATTAAACATACAGCATCAAGAAGATACAGGGAATCCTCAACCATCAATAAACGCATCTTTTGTCCTATATTGATCACCTGACAAAATGTCCCGTACACAAGATACAGTCCTGGATGGGGACGCAGTTAAGCAGAGGCTTCTGAACGTCTAAACACCTTGATATGCAAACAACAACACCATGTTAATGTTCAATACCAAGCAAAAAACCTAAAAGATGTAGAAACTTGTTTAGTTATTTTTTTGTCAATTTTACGCCCAAAAGAACACAGTAGCCTGCACACAGGTCTGACGATGGATACAACCATAGCAGAAGCATTTGAGGAAGTTGTGACCAAAGTACACAAATTTCATACAACTTTATATAAATCTGGCCCAGTCATACCAGCAAAATCAAAATTCCTCATAAATGCACATATTGACACTGCTGCTCAAACCAATATTCAATCAACTTAATATTGCATAAGGAATTACGGGAAACAATGTGTGTGCACCATTAGGGAAATGTCCTGGACCTGATAGGCTTCCCTATGAATTTTATAAAAGATATTTTTCTAATATGTCTAATATTTTGCTTTCATAATATGTTCATTGTGGTGAAATATGTCTTCTACCTGGAGGCAAAGAATCTTACACATTCACTCTTTTCAAAAAAGGAGATAGATTAAACCTATATGCTTATTACCCAATCTCCCTAACTAATATTGACGCTAAAACATTCACAAAAATTATGGTCTAATGACTAGGGTAAGTTGTAACTGATGTGATATCCCCATCACAATATGGATTTGTCCCAAGAAGATCCATATGGAATAATATTCACACAGTTGCAAATATATGCCAATCTAAAGACTCTGGAGCGCTTGTCTTTTTTGATCAACTGAAGGTATACAAAAGTGTGAACTGGACATATCTCAGGGCCTGCCTTTAAAAGTTCCAAAATGTCTATAGGTTTATAAACTGGGTGACGTTGTTCACAGAGTCAGACACCTCTGGCTATGCGTGGAGCAGGTTTTTTAACTAACCTAGTTTTTCCACAGAGGGGAATCAAACAAGGAACCCTCTAAGCCCTCTACTACATATTTTTTGTCTTTCTCTTTAATCTGGAATACAAATGCCCTCATCAATGGAATCAAAGTCTATGGTCAACCACCAGTCAAAATGATGGGTTTCACTGATAAATGTGTGGTGGGTATATCCAGCAACCAAGATGCTCGCATACTTCAGAAAATAATACAAGAATACCCATCCATAAGCAACGCATCACTTAATACTGAAAAACTGAAATTATACTCCTGGGGAAATATCAGACCCATTGGACACCATCTACCTTAGATCAACAGACCAATACAACATCAAGACTCATCACCAGACCTAGGACACAAAGATCATCAATTACCCCACTGGAACTTCCCTTCACTACCAAGATGGCACTCACCTGTCCGCCACTTGGGGTTATATTTAGAGGCAGGGGGTGCCAACATCATGATGGAAAATAGCTTTTAGATAAAATAACAAAACGCATTGCCTCCTTGCATGGACATCATACAGGTCTAACTGGACTAGTTGTAATAGCCAATTCAATGATATTATCAGTTATATGATTTAAGGTCCATTCATTTGCTTTTTCACCGTCCTTTTTTAACACAATATGCCTTAGTACAGGGATGCCTTTGTTATAACCATAAGGCCCCTATGCGCCTTGAAACTCTATTTGGCCCCAGGAAAAAGCATTTCCAGGAAAATTTCTATAACTCTCCAGTTCTCAGCGTAGTGGTGCACAATGCACAGGACCAATGCAAGGGAACTAGTTGTCAGTAGTAAAGTCAGTAGAGTCCCGCAGAATGTGATTGAGCTCTAGTAGATTAGGGTGAGGGTGGTTAACAATATAATAAGAACAACAAACTGGACTAACAATAAGGTTGGAGTGAGCCCAAAAGTGGGGTCCATACCCAAGCGGTGCTTTGGACTGGAATGCAAAGGTGGCCTGGGCTGGAGGGAACCAGGGCAGCCCAGTGGTGCACCAGAGGAGAGAGTTATGGTTGTGCAAATTAAATGGCTAATATTGCATGAGACCTCCTCAAAGAGGTCCACACAAAGGTTCGCCCAAGTTAACATAAATAAAATGGATACTAACAAAGGGTTTTTGTATGGAAGTCGCCCAATAAGATATATTGGTCTTGATAAAACAAATTTAAGGAAATTTGGGGGAATAATCAATTGATGGAAGTTGTGCTAAGCTCAGGTGCACCAATAAGTGCACGCTTTCATTGTAAAGTGTACTGTACTTGGTAATTGACTGAATTCAGGTTATCAATTATAGGCAAGGCGGACCCAAGCTGGTTTTTTAAAAATCAAACGTGTCTTGAAACCCCATTCATCAAGAAACTGAAGTGAACCATAAAATTAAATTGCATAAACAGTTTGTTTTAATGCACCTGTGGTAATTCAGGGCCAAACTTCTCTCACATCCCCTGGGCCAACCTGAGAATACCTCGCCTTAACCCAGCGTTAACCCAAGGTATTTCTGAGGTCAGAGAGGCCTGCCAATCTCACCTTTTTGGCCTCCTGACGTGAAGCTTTATCCTTGCTATTGGTCCCCATTATCATGTCATTCTCAAGCCATGACATTACCCTCTCATTCTTTTGGGGCTCCACCTCTTCTCCAGGGGCTTGCTCCAGGGAAAGTTCTTGTGAGCTGAGGCCAGCTTCATAGTGGCAACGGTTTGCTTTGACTGAGGTCCGGCGGCCTGAGGAAAATGCTGGTGGAAAAAGTCAATCAGGTCTTGGCATGTGTGCAGTCATATACTGATACCCAACTGTTTTACGCTGTGCCAAATCTCTTCCAGGATACAAGAAACTCAAGTCTTCTTTTTTACTAGGCGGGAGGCTACTATCTCCTCCACTTCTAATTCTAGCGCCCCATCTATAAAATAAGCCTCCAGAGTCTCTAGTGAGGAGCCCTCAAATACCGTCACCTTGCTTTTATGAAAGACTGAAAAGATATAAAACGAAGAGGGAAGATCCAACTGGTATGGGGCGTGGCCCACCTTTCTAACAACGCGGTAAGTGCCAATCCTCTTTATCCCAGCTTTTTGCATGGTTGCTTTATAGAGATGTTTCGAGAATCAAGCATCATGAGAGCTCCTTCTTTGTACGCGGGACCCACCCATCTTTTTCCATCAGCATTATCTTTAAAAACTTCCATTCCGCCTCCAAACTTTTGGAGACCCCCTGGTGTACTTTCTTGATAGTCTTAGCAAAATCCACCACCGCTTCAACCCTTGATCCACAACTAGGTTCCATATTGAAGGCAGGATTAGGCACATGGTTTAAAAAATGGGGAACAACCAATAGACGCTATATAGTGTTGTTATACCTAAACTGGGTCATAGGAAGGTGAGAACCCCAATCTGAATGATCTGCGGCAGTTTAACACCGCAAGAATTGTTCCAAACACTGGTTCACTCGTTCAGTAGCCCATCTGATTGGGGATGATAGGCATTTTAACAGCAGGGGCGAATCTGAAGAGGCTTAAGTAATTATTCCCAAAAACAGAGGTGAACTGGGGTCCATAATCGCTAATGATTTCTTAAGGACCTCATAAAGAGCAAACATATGAGTGACGAAGATCCTAGCCATCTCATTCGCGGTTACTGTGGTTCTACATGTAATAAAGTGGAGAACTTAGTAAAGCGGTCCACCACCACCATGATGGCATCATAAATCATCAGAAAAAGGTAATTCCACAATGAAATCTATTCATAGGGAAGTATAAGGCCCTTCAGCCTTTTAAACTGGTACCAACAATCCTGCTAGCGGTTGTCAATTTGGTTTCATTTGATTGCAGATCAGGCACTTCTTACAATACCTGCCCACTTGAGTGGGTAACCCCTTCCAATTGTAAGTGCGGCAAATCAGCTCCAAAGACTTCTCTTTACCAGGATGACCAACAGCGGTTCCGTCATAATTGTCACAGATGACTTCCAGGCGAAGTGGTCTAGTCAGAACCCATATGCGCCCCTGAAACCACACCATCTCATCCTTTTCGTGGTAACCTCTGGTGATTTCTCCTAATTCAATGCACTATTGGTAAGGACCAAAGTATATTCGGCTGGCTAAGGCTGAATAAGGACTATTTTTCTGAACATATGGTATTCCACCGCATTTTTCAGAGGAGCAAGCGCTGGTCTGTGAGCTGAGGAAGTAGGAGGTTGAGGCACAATCTTACCCGGTGGAATCATCTCTTGGTATTATGCACCTCTATCTCCTTAAGGTCGGTATCTAATGCAAGGTTACAGCTCAAAGCATCCGCCAAACCATTCTCCTTGCACTTAGTAAACTCATAAGAAAACACAAATTGGGCTAAGGTCTCATGCCAGCAGGTTTGCCTCGGGGTCAAGTTATGAGGTGCTTGGTAGTACAGCAAGGCATGGTGATCTGTACATACGTGGAAAGATTGGGATGAGCCATGCAAGAGATGACACCAATAGTTTAGCACTTCAACCACAACTAATAACTCTTTACATATACGGCGTAATTAAACTATGTCAAAGACATCTTTCTAAAAATATCTCACTGGATGCTCTATTCCATCCTCGCCTACCTGTTACAAAGCAGCCACTATGGCAAAGTTGGAGACATCAGTAGAAATAATGAACTCCCATCAGGATCTACATGGCGAAGGATGGACGTGGACAATAGGGTTCACTTTACTGCTTGGAAATCATCCCTAAAAATGGGGACCACTAGAGCACTTTTGCCACACTCGCCTTAAAAAGCTGCCGCTTCAGAAAAATTTGGTGTAAACTTCCTCACACACACACACACACACACACACACACACACACACACACACACACACACACACACACACACACACACACACACACACACACACACACACACACACGTGCACGTCCCCAAAAAGCTCCTTAATTCCTTAATCGAGGTGAGTATAGTCCACTCACAAATCGCCTTCTCCTTGTCTGGAGTTATCATGTGTCCTTGGTCAAATATGACGTTGCCCAGAAATGTAACCTGGGACTTGAAGAATTCACATTTGCTGATCTTCAGCATAAGGCTGGGTGCCTTTACTTCTCCACCACTTGCCAAAGGTGTACTGCATGGGACTCACGATAAGGGAAAATACCAGAAAATTATCCATGTAGGCAGCCGTGAATGCCCCCAGAAGGTTCCCAAAATTGCATCATTACGGCGTTGAAAGATAGAAGGGGCATTCTTAAGCCAAAGGGCATAACCTGAAATAGGGAAATCCCTTTTCTGGTACAGGATGTGGTTAGCCACTTCAGGCCCTTCTTAATCTGGATATAATTGAACGCATTTAAGCAATCCAGTTTGGAGAAGACTTTTGCCTTCTCCACATAGAGTGCAATATGAGAATCCAAAGAGATGGAATGTAAATCTGGTACAGTAACTTTGTGTGTATTCCCATAATCTACGCATGGGTGCAAAGTACCATCAGCTTTCTCCAAGAAGAGAAGTGGGGAGCATAGTGGGGAGGTACGCTGTAAAATCGCGCCTTTGGCTAACTGCTCCTCAAGCCACAAATCTAATGCTGCTTCATCTTGTATGGGTAAAGGGTAAATGGGTAATATATGCACTAGATCAACAGTTAGTTTGAACTTGCAATCAAACTCTGAATGAGCAGGTAATACATTGGCTGAAGCTGCATCAAACGAAGACTTCAGACCTACAAACAAGAAGTTAAAGGTACCTTCAGTGAGGGCTTCAACAATGGAGTGATACTGAGAGTGTGGATATTGGGCCAATGGGACAGATCGCCCTGAAATTAGCCTCAGACAATGGAACAATTTAATACATTTGACCATTCTTTAATGTTAAGGACATGGTATTGTCTTTCAATTTAGTCCTGAAGTCAAACTTTCGCCACCACTCTACTCCCAAAATAATGGGGTACAAGAGGGTTTTAATTTCTTGGAAACGGTCCATCAAAAGATACTTGACCACTTGATAATCCACTAACCCTAGAACTTCAGGGTGGGAATACCTTAGAAGCCCCTCCCCTAACCATACCACCTGTCAAGTAACTAAGCTTAAGGTAGTCGTCTAGATCATAGTCAATAAAATCTCAGAGGCTCCAGTATCCACCATAATAGTAGTGATGATTTTACTTGAAGGGGACGAATGGGTAACAGTTAACAAAAAATATCCTGAATGATTTTTATCTATAGCAGACAACGCCAACACAACACAAAAATTCTCTTCAGGCGATAGCATACCACCAGGGTACGTTTCTGCATCGTAGAATGGAGAGGGATAGTTGGACACTCTTACTACTGAGGTCTAGTATCCCACCATATCTTCAGCAACTGCATAAACATTTTTGTAATAAGAAGTAACTCCGTTTCCACATCCTGTGTTATGTGGATCATGGTAGTGGTCAAGCGTGGGTTATCTGGAGTGATTTTATACACTGAAATGAATTCCATATCTGAGTAATAATAGAAGATATAAGGCTCAGTTTTATATATGTAAACGTCGTTGAAAAATAATTTTGGTCTGAAAATGACACCATATCCATTTCAGCAGCGGTTTGTGCTCCGTTATCCAGGGACATCACCACCAGGACTTTTGTCAATGATCCTGACTGCACCACCTGAACACGTTGTTGAGAGAAAAAATTTTATTTTATCTATTTTTGTGAATTTTGGTGGAAAGTCAGAGGATCAAAATACTCAGATCATGAGGCATCCATATCCACCAGTTACAAGCAAAGAAGGGTGGATATTTTCCAGTTGGAGGTAGCAATAATAAGGCTGAAATTCTACAACCCTTGAAAATAGAAAATAGTGGTGAGCTATATTGCAGCTGTGACCAACAGCTAGCGCATCTTGTTTGCACTTTATGAAAGTCCCACATGGAAAAAGTTTGTGCACATATAAAGGAAAAGGGTTGGTTAACTAATGTCAGGAGAGTGTCTATAACTCTCCAGTCACCAGCGTAGTGGTATACGGTTTACAAGACTAACACAAGGGAACTAGTCGTCAGTAGTAAAGTTAATAGAGCCCCGCAGAGGATGCTTGGCTTGAGTAACTTAAAGCGAGGGTGGTTAACAATACATAAAAGAACTAAAACTGGACTAACAATAAGGCTGGAGTGAACCCCAAAGTGAGGTCCATACCCAAGTGGAGCTCTGGGCTGGAATGCAAAGGCGGCCTGGGATGGAAGGTTCAGGGCAGCCCAGCGGTGCATCAGAGGAGAGAGTTATGGTTGTGTAAATTAGATGGCTAACGTTGCATGAGACCTCCTTGAAGAGTTCTGCGAACAAGTTTGCCCAAGTTAACATAAAATGGATACTAACTAAGGGTTTTATTATGGAAGAAGTTGACCAACAAGAGATATTGGTCTCAAGTAAAAAAATTTAAGGAAATTTGGGGAATAATCAATCGATGGAAGTTGTGCTAAGCTCAAGTGCACCAATAAGTGCACGCTTTCATTGGGCAGTGTAATATACTAGGTAATTAATTGAACACATATTATTGATTGTAATTAAGGCTGACCCAAGCTGGAAATTTCGAAAATCAAATGGGTTTCAAAACCCCGTTCACTGAGAAACTGAAGCAAACTGTCATTTTTAATTGAAAAGCTGGTTTGTTAAACGCACCTGCTGTAATTCTGGGTAAACTTTTTCTCACATCCCCAGGATCAAACTGAGCATATCTCGCTTTAACCCAGCTTTGGTCAAGGTATGTTTGAGGACGAGGAGGTCTGCCAACTTCACCTTTTTGGCCTTCTGACGTGCAGCTTTATCCTTGCTATTAGTCCCCATTACCATGTCATCTTCAAGCCATGACAGGAATGGCGGTATGGGGATACCTAATTATGTAGAGCAAGCGGCTTATATTTTAGGATTCTAGATAGCTCAAGTGACTAGTACAGACCTTCCAGACATACATTGGGCTAGAGCAGCAAGATTTATTTTTGCACAAGAACTCTGATTAAAAAATTTCGATCACCCAAACTCATTAATTAATTCTCTGGCATCTCACCCAACTGCTGCAGGACCAAATGGCAATTCTATACACTTTAAATGAATAATTTTTACCATTAGAAGAGCAGAGTGGAAGTTCCACATAAGTGACCAGACCAGTCACTAAGGTTGCCTAAGACTAATCACAGACAAGAAGTTGATGGCCAAGTAGTTACAGATAACATAATAATAAAATCCTAAGTGCCATTTCCAGGATTGATTACCTGGATCATATGGACATACCATGCAGCTTGGAGACCCAAAAAATGGTCTGGAGATACACACACCACTCACTACTACAATCCAGGATATGAGCACATGTATGGAGATGAAGGTGGCGAGTGTATCGCATGGCAGAATGATTAAATGCTGAACACTCTTCATGCAAAATATGTGGCCAATATGGAAGCTTAGTACACCGTCTAGAACAATGTCCAACATTAGTAGCTATCTGGAAAGAGGTCATGCGCCTATTCCATCAAGACAAAGAAAAATCACTTAGTTTAGCTAATAACATGTTTGCTCTCAACAAAGAGTCATCTGTTCATCCGTATTTATGGGCATTAAGAGTAGCAATAGCATTATGGACAATCCTTACTATAGTTTTGGATTCATTTACAGGAGCAACGACTACCCTCCAAGTCATCAATCATTTTCACTACCATATATTTTAAAATTTTCAAACATGGTTGTTTAGAAACATGACCCCACGCAACAGAAGGATAATAAATTCATGGTTCCCTATATGGTTCCTAAATATTGACTCATTCCTTCACTCATGCTGCATCCAAGGATAAGTCATCATAAATCCCCCATCGTCCTAAACCTGGTGGTACTGGCGGCGACAGGAGGGGCTTTGAACCCTCTGGAGTGCTCTTCATTATTCACATTTTATCATTATTTTATCCTCGTTATATCAGAAGTGTATATACCCTGGGTAATCTTCCCCAAATATATTTGAGATTTATTTTAATTTACAACAAGTAACTTTCTTCCATACTCAATACTAAAATCAAGGGTTGGTGTTAGGAGGTTGAATATCAATGTGAGCCCTTTTTATACATTAATTAATGATTGTACCCCATTATATTGGGAGGGTCTTGACTAGAATTACTGTACATATAAGATAAACGCTTTTTAATACTGTCATCTTAGAATACCTATAAGGATTTTCAAAAATTTGTTGGTATCTGTAGCTGAAACAGGGCCTGATTGATTGCTCAGTCTTTAAAGATGTCCTCTCAGACATATTATAATATTTTTTACCAATGAGCCACATCTAAAAGGTTTTACTTTTTCTTTCAAAAACCTCAGATAATATAACTTCTTAGAAAAACAAAAACTCTTAAAATCAATAAGAGATTTAAAGCTAAGATATAATTGTTACTTTGTTTAAAAATCAATGTGAAAAGATTTTCAGTTTAAATCCATCAATATTAATAGTCTTTAAGGGTTAGGCAGTTATGATAGTATATAGTAAGTTGAGAATTAATATTTTTACTTGGTGTTGCAATTGGAATTACAGTAGGGAAGGATTATCACAGGTAAATCTACACTTGATTAGGTATAGTTTTTGAAGACAGTATACCTCATAATATATGGGTATATTGGTAGAAGTTAAGCATTTATAAAAAAATATATATTTTTCAATTTTGCTGAATCACATTGGGTACTCCTAGCGTTGAGATTTATTGAGGATAGAAAAACTAGGTCCCTTTGAAGACAGAAGAGTTTGATCAATAGCGTATCCAAAAATGTTAATTTCTGCATCCCCTTTCCCAATATATGGCCCCTCCAATATAAATTCTGGGGCCTTTGGAATGTAATCAATGTATTGCTTTATCCACACCGTCCAAATCTTCTTATGTTTCCATTTTTTGCACACTAATAGTTTTTTGACACTTCTTGAGGGTTAAGCTAAAGGTCAGGTACATCTTTATGGTATGGTGGATATTCTTCTTAAAGAACACTTATAGAGGATTTAGCTGGGAAATTATAGAAGTTTTCATGGTCAGCAGGAATGTTCACGGCAGAGACATCTTAATAATTCAGCTTATTTTGATTACCAGGAACAGAACAGGTTTGGGGTGTTGGACGTTTGATCACATCAAATTTACTAGAATTGGTCGGCAGAAAATTATGGTCATATTGTGAATAACTAGATTTCTGTCAAAATGCATCAATGGAATGTCTGATGGCTAATTGATAGAGATTGATTTACCAAGGGACATAGAAAGTGGGGTAAAGTGGTCTGGGGTAGCGATGAGGTTTATAAGGTATTTGGGCTATGACTGAAGTCAATATCATATGGTTTGTCAAACCTAAATCTCAACATTTCCCAAATTACCAAACATGAGATCAACAGGTTGCCTACAGCTGGCGGTTGGGTTATTGGTTGGTGGAGGTTGGCGCCAAGGAACTCTTCTGGTATTTCTTTAAGAATTCAGTATGTACTTTATTGATAATGTGCCTTTGACATGTTCTTTTAGAGTGTACGTATCAGTTGAGCTCTTCTCAGCAATCTTGAGCAGCTCCTTGAAGATGTGTTTGAGCTTATTCGCCATGCCAAACCTAAGGTTATCATATCATAGCACCCGCCTCCCTACACTGAGACAGGGCGAAAATGGCAATTCCAGTTATCACATTCTTTACATCTCATCTTCTATGCCACCATGTTATAATGAACCTTGATTTAAATCTTAAATAATGTTCAGTCAAGGTTATTTAGTTATCCTCCAGGGGTCATTCTCTAATATTGAATGCAGTAGTATAGGATTAGAGGCAGTGATGATTGCTTCCATACAAGAGTTGAAAAAGAGATCTTCCTAATGATGAGTGGAATGCAATACTATATATGAAGACTGCAGAAGAGAGGAGGAGGATTGTTGTAATTGGCACATAGGTGTTGATATACAACTTCACAGGTCAACTACATTTAGTAGTGAACTAAGGAAAACTGTATGTATACAGTAGTCTTTTTTTTTAGTACTAGATGGCATATACAGTAGTCTTAAAGACAGAAGAAGCTAATTTATTATCAAAGTTTATTTATAAATCAGATAAAACTAACTATTTAAAAAAAGATCTCCCCTATTTTCCATTTTTGTCAAAAACTACACACTGTAGTACCAAGCAGTGCATAGTTATTCTGGAATATTTTAAACATCATTCGCTTGGATGTTTGGGGTCAAACCATTTGCAGATTGTTTTATGCTGGTGGGTCAAGTTAGTAAATATAATAGTAAAAGGGATTTCAAGTTATGATGCTGTAAAGCCTCATAAATTGATAGTTGGTTTTTTGGGGATATGTTGGCTGGGTGCTAAGAGTTTGATCCCTAATCGCTAGTCTTGTCATGGATAAAAGTAAATCAATAGTAAATTTTTCTATTGAATAAAGGTACATATAAAACGTGGCCGCATAAGCAAGGGAATCCGCTGTAACTTAATTTGATTTTTAAGCAGCGACATCAAGGCAATTCGCCATACCTTAGTTCAAAAGATTAATCTTTTTTTCAAGACTTGAGGAATAGAAACATTAGTTTAAATAAAAAGTTAATATAAAAATAAGAGTTTAATGCTTAGTCATTCTAAATTGCAACATCCCTCACTTGACCAAAAAGTAACAGTTCAGAAATGAGAGGGCTATATGGTAACTAGAAAGATGAGGCTTCTAGGTGAGGCAGCACATAAACATAAGTGATGATTTATGCTTCTTTATATGCATTAGTAAGAGTAAATGTTCTTTAAGGACATATTAGTTTCTCCCTCAAGCAGATAAATGGCACCAGAAGTAAAGCAGGATCTTTTTTGGATTGGTGGAGTGGCGGAAGGGTCATGCCATACACACCCCAGTAATTAGTAGAGTAATATATGTTCTAACGAGGGTCAGATGCCCTGGTTTATTTGTGAATTTTTGTCTATTGTGGATAGTAATTCTATTGGACTTCAAAGTCTGTGGGTCAAGTTCATAGGGCAATGGCTACCTTTATAATATTTAATGGGAATACTTTCCCTTGTTGCTTATAACATTCATAATTTAAGAAGGTTTTAAGGGGAACTCAAGCTAAGTGACAAATTCATCCTCCACCGGCACTGTAAGCCGCGTTGCCACAGTAATCACATTATCCTCTCAGCCATAGTTCACTTCTAGCAAAAAATCGCTTTCTCTTTACCTGGAATTGCATTACAATCTCATTAAAAAATTTTCATGCTCAATACTTGGGCCACTAAGACAAGTTCATCCTCAGCGGAATCCTGGGTATAATACAAGAGGACGCATTATCAACATACTTTTAAAGTATAGTCTAAAAAGTTGTCTTTTCGCCCATATTTCTTATAAAAAAGGACTCATTAATCAACTCATGATTACATGTATTAAAATGATGTTGGAAGCAGCCAACGCTTTAGTGCAAAACCCCAGCGGAAAAGAGCTATAAAATCCCAGAGATGTAGTGATGTTAGGTCCTGTGATGCATATTCTTTTCAGTAGATAATATCAGGTTCAATCTCCATCTTTTTCAATAGCTTGTAAGAAACTATATTTATGGGTGCTCCGTTTTCTTGATTGCCTGAACTGGAATGTTGTATATGTCAATATCCACATAAGGACCCACAGCGTGATATCTGGGCCAGTAAGCGTATGAATATCAAGTGTATCCACTTGATTTAAGCAAATAAATAAACCATTTGTCATATTGGGCTGAGGAGCTGTAACAAACTCAGTGGTTAATTTTATTGGGGATGTTTTTCCAATGAGGGTGGTTTCATTGAATTGGGGTTAATATCTGGGATTTTTGAACTTTTTGCGGATGTGTAAAAACTGTTCTACACCACCTGAGCCTTTTCCCATATCTTGTCAGTGGTCGCGGTAAGTGAATAAATACTGGACTCTTTTAAGAGGACTTGGTGTTAGGAGCGTCAAAAGTAAGGGTGCAGCGCTGGCGGTAATTTACCATCTTATAGATGGTAGTGTCTAAATCTAGATGAGTATCATGGACTGATACAATACTAGATGAAGTTTTCAGGTGTGGCAGCAAGCGATCAGAGCATCATAATGACTCAGAAGGTGGGACTCATACATTACTTGAGCCTCATAGTAAAACTGATCAGCAAAGGCTAGCAATTCTTAAACAAATCTTATATTAATAGATAGGAATGCGATTATCTTTCCTATCATCTGTTACGCTGATCCAATTCACCAATTTTTATATTCCTGTCATTGAGGTAAGACATATCAGTTTCATTAATTAATGCAATACTCATTCTTGGTTGTAGGGATCCAGTATAGTCATCATGGTAATTAAAATAGTATGGCATTGTTTCCTATCGTAATTTTAGATAATTATACAAAGGTATAGATATTTTCATGCCTACAAATTTTGGTAAAGTGAAAGGGTTAACTAAGGCAGAAGGCACTAACTAACTTGTGAGTCAAATTAATGGAAGCGTCTGTGGCTGCAACCGGGTTGTTGTTATCAGCCAATAAAGATTCAGCCTTTAATATTAGGCTCATTAGCCACGACACTCTATCTATAATTATCATAATTTAAATCTGCAAATCAGCTGACAATGCACCCATTTGTACTTATACATAGCGCGCTTAAGGTCTTGGTGGAGTTTCTTTATTATGCTAGTAAGGTGTTGCTGTTACTCCATATATCGTTATCAGCCTTCTCCTGACTCTGGATAGACTTAACCAAAAGAGTATTCATCTCCTTGAAATCCTGCCTTTGAGATTGGACAAAGTAGCGTAAATTTTTCATATCATGATAAATTTTGGTAATAGAAGGAGCTTTTTCTTCCATAGGCTCATTTTGAAAAAACGCTTTGTCAAATTTGGTTGTAAACTAGTACTTGATGGACCCTCCTCATAATTGGGTTCATCACCAGGAATATATGGCAGGTCGCCCTGAAAGTCATCAGAGTATAGCATTTTGAGTATTTCTTAGTAGAAGACAGGGCACCAAAAGTCACCTGCATTGAGCACCAAATGTTGTAAACAGCGTGTATGCGTCAATATTCAACTGCAAAGGTCAACCACTTTTAGTAATGAACTAAGGGATACCATAATTATAAAGTAGCCCTGTGAAAATCTGATGATTGCTCACTTGTTTACTGTTATCCTGAACACTTATTTGGGTCAAAGTTATGGTGAGTGATCCTTGATAATGCCTATAGTTTACGGTATTCAGACCGTTCAAAAACTCACTAGCCCTATTACAATTGCCCTGACTCTTCCAGCTGATTTTGGGCATAATTTTCCCTTTGTGTTGGGAACTTCCTAAGGCAGGTAGATATACAAGCTGTGGATAAGGCGCTCCAGCTTGTTGACACTTTCTCCAAAGAAAGGATTCAATGAGAAAACCAGGAAAAAGATGAAATAATTATAAGTTTTATTATAAGCTATTTATTAGATGATTAATCATTAGGCCAGGTGCTGGTATTTATACCTCTAGGAATCTTTTGGCAACATTTGAGTACAAAATTTCAATAAATATTTTACCATCTCAGTTTAGCTCTTGAACTAATATGACTGAAACTTTTTCTTAGGTTCATTGGTGGCAAAATACTCTCAAAATTGGGAGGATTTAAGGTACAACAATTGCGATAAAAGTATGCAAAATTGTCCTATGATCTTCTTGATTTGAGTTTCATCATACTGCTGACAAAATACACCTCCTTTGAATTTCTTGCCTCACTTGAAGTAAACGACATACCTTTAATCAGGACGTCAGCAGGCCTCTCACTCAATAGCACTAGGTACTCCATTTTGGCCAGTCCATGTGCAAGTGCTATTGTGCTGATTATGTGGATTGACATACAAATTTCGCCCTAGGGTGGAAACTTGATTATGTTTTTCATTCATCTGATGGTCCATGGAATTTTAGACATTAACTTCAGGCTGGTCTCAAACGATTTCGTATACAAGTTTTGATTTGTTCCAGATAATTGAGACCAATTGCCAAGGTTTAAAACATAGGAAATCAGCCATAATATGCGAGTGTATTTAGCCCAAACACTTTGATAAAATTTGATCAGATTGACATTGAGATATTTAGCCCAAATAGTATAATTACAATAGGCTTTGAGGTGAAAATATAGGCGTTAGCTCAAGCGTTGAAGGGATATTTGCCCAATTTGATGGTTGTCAAAGGTTTTTTTTCTAATTCAACCACCAGAATCTGGCATTTCCACCCTCTTGACTCAAACATAAGCCCTAAGATTCCTGATTTAATATTTAATGGTCTGTTATTATCAGCCCAAATGCCCGATGAGCATGGAGTTTGGTTTTCTATTTGTTAACTTCATACTGAACGCCCATCATACCTGGAGTTGGACCCTCTCCCCTACTCAAGTGTGAACTAAAATATTATTAGAGTAAAACTATTATATAAATTTTTTTGTTTTTGTATTTTGTTTTTTTACTTTTTTTAATTGGCCCACTTATTAAAACTTCTTAGGAATTTTGCATGGACCCAGTTGTATATATGGCCAGTCCTAATATCCTTGATTGTGTATATGAACTTAGAAAATTTCTCAATCACTTCAAATGGCTAACCCAGATGTGATCTAACTTTTGCAATAAGCCCTATCCATGGGTGTTGTAAAATAGAACTTCATAATTTACTTTGAATTTAGCCAGTGTGTAGCGATTCTCTAAGTCCTTTCTTGTTGTGTCTTTTTTTTGGCAAAACTGTTGTCAAATTATTAGAGCTTGTAGTTTGATTAAAGCATCTAAAAGCTTCTCAACGTACTGAGAATAAGTGTTCTCGATAGGATCCTCCAGGGCCAAATATAGCAGCATTGGTAGGGCTGGGTGTCTACCATATAATACTTGAAACAGAGACATCTTGGTTGATAAATGGTAGGAGATATTGTAGACAAAGACTGCTGAACTTAGATATGTACTCCATTCAGATTTTTTGGCCAAGGTTAATTTCTGGATAATGTTCACCAACGTCCCATTTGCATGCTCAACAGTCCTATTAGTTTTGGGGAGTGGATCAGAAAGCACACTTTGTACTCCCATTAGTTGGTTGAGCTTGTCAAGGACATTGGAAGTAAAGTTGGTTCTGTTATCAGTCAGAATAACCTGAAGACATCCATGTTTGTGGATGATGTTCTCAAGGATGAACTTGGCGGTGGTTGCTGCTCCAGCTTTCCAAATGGCCTTGGCCTCAACCCATTTGGTCAAGTGTTTGATGGCTACAATTATGTACTTGGCCTTCATATTGCTTGTTGGAAATGGACCAACAACATCAATAAATACAGTGTGCCAGAAAAAATTTGGGCCTAACAAGCTGGTAAAATGTGCTTTTTCAGAATGGTCCTTCGCCTTGGCACTCTGCACAGCATTCTAGTGTTTCTTGGATATCGAAATGCACTGACTCACAGTAGCAGAATTGCTTCAAATGCTCTTTTGCTTTCTTGAATCCGCCATTCCCTATGGCCTTATGTGCTGCCTTTATTAGGTTGTTTGGGCAATGGTCTTGGGAAAATATACTTATTGTCCTTGATGATCTTGTAAAGCGTCCAGTTTTAGATGGTTGTATTTTTTTGTAGATCCAATAATATTTTTTGGATGAATTTAGGCTCATCTTGATATTCTATGCTGATAAGTTTCATAAAAAACTTATTGGTGGCCCAACTAAGTGTTTCAATGGTGGGTAGTCAGAATAGACAGTCAGCATTCAGGTGTTTTGCCCCAGCTTGATGCTCAATGATGTAGTCATAAGCTTGAAGCTTTAAAGTCCAGCAAGCAAATTGTCCCTCAGTGTCAGGCAAACAGCAAGTAAGAATTAGACTGGCCTGCCAGCCAGAGTGCCAGAGCACCTGAACAGCAAACCAGAATGCACAAGGCACTGCTGCTGATATGACGAATATGGAACTGGAAAGGAGTTCCACCAATATATGCCAGTGATCCAGAATCTCGTATAGGCACAAGATAAAGTACCAGATGCACACAGCTGTTAACCCTGAGGGGTACAAGAGCGTCAGCGGATAAGGCGGCTTAATTTTAACATATTAAAACTAAATTTTGGGGAAGGTTTTTTTAATGGAAAATTTATAAAAAAAATTTTAACCAACAATTTTCTCAGTGCAATGCAACTGATTAAATAGTCATCGATTTGGAGGAAATAAGCCATCATTGGGTCCCACAAGTTTGACCTAACTGGCAAATTATTTGGGAATGGGCAGGTTGGTTCCCTAGGAACCAATATCAAAAAATTTGGCAGTGGGCTGAGTCACTGTTGGTTCGACCTTGAATATCTGAACCAAGGCTTGACTACATTTCTGATGGTTAGTGTGATGGCGTTTAGCCCAACAAGTGGTGGGAATTCCCTAAGGCCACCCCACATAGGGGCGGGCCCATTTGATTGGGAACAGGTTTGGGACGCCCAACACACCCGTGCTCAGCTGCTGGGCCATTTGTTTGGTCAGTGGCATTGCATCAGGCGCAACACCCTATTTGCCAGCAGGAAGCTTTGAAACCTCATCAATGGTGTCTAATGCTATTACCTGCCCATCGGGGGTAATGCCAGATGGATTTGGGAGGGTGAGATTTTTCCAATCGTTATGTTAATTGAATTTCAACTGTCAGGCATTCCAGCTGATATATCAGTCTTCATATCTCTTTGACCATTTGAAATCCAAGCATCGGGCTGATTGATGCTCAAATTAGTTGCAACTGATTTCTTTTTGGTGATCTCAATGCAGATTTCATTGATTCCTCATAGCAGTTCTTCCGAGGAGAGTGTGGGTACTAGAAGCGGGATCTAAAGCAGAAGGGCTGTTACCCAGCGCTTGTCTACCACGTGAGCAAGATCGCCCTGAGTAATGAGGGGTATGGCCATCCTCTTTGGTACCTTCTTACTTGGGAATGGGAAAATGGCCCAATTGACGCCCAGAGGACGTTCTCCGGGACTTACACTCAGGTTCTCTTAAGTTGTTTAACCATCTTAGGGAAGCATGATCAGTAACAACTATGAAATGATTGTCATGAAGGTAGACCCAGAATTGCTTGCAAGTAGATATGATGGCTAAGCATTCTCATTCCATCACCGTGTAGTTCCTTTCATGAACTTTTAAGGTCCAACTAGTGAAGGCAACTTGGTGTTCTTCACCATCTTCTCCAACTTGGGATAACATGGCCCTCACTGCTGTTTGGGATGCATCAGTTTGGATGATAAATTTGCGATCAAAGTCCAGGTATCAAAGAACAGGTGCACTTAATAGGGCTTATCAGAGTTGGTCAAATGCATCCTGGCAAGCTGGAGTCCAGTTGAATGGGACCTTTTTTTTAAGCAGATAGAAAAGTGGCTCTCTAAGTTGTGTGAAGTCAGCAATAAATTGGCGATAGTACCTAATCATGCCTAGGAATACTTGAATATTGTGCTTGGATTTGGGCTGTTTCATTTTGGAGATGGCATCTAGCTTAGAGGGTTGGGGCCAAAAACCCACTTTATCAATCACACATCTGATGTATTCCAGTTGGTCTTTGAAAAACTGACATTTTCTGGGCTTTATTTTTAAATTTGCAGAAGCTAGCCTTCTGAAAACCTCCTCTAAGTGTTCCAGGTGATTGTCAAAAGTGCGTCTGAAAACGTTGTTATCATCAAGGTATACTAGTACACATGACAACTTCAAATCTCCCAGGATTGTGTCCATTGTCCGTTGAATGTAGCGGGCATTGCAGAGCCCTTGAGGCATTCTCATCAGCTGGAATAGGCCCTCTTGGGTTATAATTGTATTTTTCTCAAACTCCTCTTTTGGAAGATCTATTTGCCAATATCCTCTGATAAGGTCCATTGCTGAGAAGAACTTCACGCCCCTAGCCTATCCAAGGCATCATCAATTCATGACAGAGGATATGAGTCCTTCTTTGTTATGTTGTTTAACTTCCAATAATCAATGACTATTTGGTTGCTTTCATCCTTTTTCTTCACTATCAAAATTGGTGCGGCCTATGATTTTTTGAAGGTACTAACATGCCACAATTGAGGAGTTCCTTACTCTCCTTGGATACTGCTTCTTCTGATGATTTTGAGCATCTAATCAGGCATAATTGAATAGGTTTATGATCTCTAGTATCATATTTGTGGGTGACACCATTAGCATATCGCAGTTGAGATAATCTTGTGCAAATATTTCCTAATATTTAGAGAATAACTCCTGAGCTTGAACTTTCTCAGAGTTGGTAAGGTTGCTCAAATCAGCTTTGGGGACTTCATTATTTATGCTGAGTAGGTCCTTATCAGGGACCCTAATTTGACAAAAGTTCTGAACTCATGGAATGAGTGAATTTCCATGGTAGGGAACAGTCTCAGAAAAGAGATTGTTTGATGTCGCTTGATAAAGATGGGCCAATTTTGCAGGTTTTCACATAAGGTATATATTTCTCCGTGGCCCAGAATGATAATAACAGGGGCAATGTTTGGTTCAGATCGATAAGTAGACCATGGTTGATATACTTTGCCATAAATTCCTTCTGGGATATTAATTGTTAGTCCTGTCAGGATGATTACTTGTTCTCATGATGGTATAGTGATGGTCTGATTTTATTGAAAAGGAATGACATTTGAATCATCAATTTGTTTGGGTAGTAATTTTATCTTTGACTGTTCTTTAGAATACTTAATCGGCATAATCCATATTTGTAGGCCAGATTTATGAAAAGGCTAGGTTTCTTTTTCTCAACCGCCTTATCACGGTTATAGTAAAGTGGAATATCCTGGCCAATAATGGTATGAGTATCGTCCTTATAAATTTTAACAACTCCATATCTTCTTAGGAAATTAGTCCCAATTAGGATATCATAGGTTGTATTTGGCAACGCTATGGCAGGTGCTGTTACTACAATGGATCCAAATATGAGTGGTAGAGTACTGTATGCGCCCAGCGATTTAGTTGTATGTGCTCAAGCTGTTCCATATTCCTGGCAGTGGGCAACATCTGGCTCAATTTTCAGTTTTTATACAACTTTGTACTGACTATATTTATAGGAGCGCCACTATTGACAATGGCCCAAACTCGCATCTTGTTCACTGCTATGTCCACATAAGTACATTCAGAGTAGTCTTCAGAGGTATTTATTGTATAAATGCTGTGACTTCTGCCCAATTCCAGGTGTGATTTCAGGCTTAAGAAAATATCTGGGAAGTTATCTGCTAAGATCTTCATGGGAATAGCTACTTGAACATTGGTAAGCTTAGGTAGGTCAGTTGAACTTCTGGGTTGTAGTTCCAAACCCTGATCAATAATTTGCTTTGCATAAGGTTATGATACCTCTGATCAGGCTTCTTTGGTTATTTTCAAGGGTTTAGTTGCTTTTTCTGTGGCCTTAGTAGTGATCATCATGACATCATTAGCCCCAATATGGTTGAGGTTATTTTCAGCAACATCTTTGGCCCTAAAGAGCTCACCAGGGTCAGGTGGAATGGTTTGAACATCGGTGGAGTTAGAGCATTCCACCTCTTCTCCACCTTCTCTTTTCCCGCCTCACTGTCACTGTTAATTTTCTAGAGCAACGTTGACCCTGGGCCTTTTGTTGGAACGTCTGTAGCATTGGCTAGCAAAAATCCCTTGTTGACCACATTTATGGCATGTAATTGGCCCTGTTTGTTGCTTTTGCTTGAATTTTTGGTTCATATTTTGGAAATTTTTCCCCTGTTCGGACATAATGTTGTTTTTGTGCCCAAAAATCGGTATTTTTGTTGATCCTTGGGCCGATTAGGGGTATTAAAATTAAGGGAACAGCTTCTCAATTAATTGGTAAGCTCTTGGATTTCCAAGCTTTTATTGAATGCAGGCAACATGACATTGTGCAGTTCATGGAAGGGCATAATGCGTGCTCCATTGCAATCTTGGTGTCAAACTTATCTATTGCATTGCAACCACGCAGAACTTGTGCCTCATGGAAGATTCTATCTGCAAAGTCCTTAATAGTCTCGTTCTGTTTAAATTTGATATTAAGAAGCTCTCTTTTCGGGTTTCTAATTTCTCATGCCTCCAAACTGTTTTTTATTGCAATTTTGGCATCCATATAGGGCCAATCGTCGCCCAAATAGAGCATAATGAGGTCACAGCTATGGGCATCGAGTAAATTAATCAGTGCTGATCCTAATGCATGGTCTGATGCTCTACTCATTGTTTTTTCAAATAGCTTGAGGAAAGAGTGAACGTTTCCATCCTTATTGAACTTTGGTAAATTCAATGGTTTGAAGTCATCTCACCCTGTTTCAGGCATAGGAGTTGTACTTCTTCTTGATCAACTTGGTGTATCATCACTCATAATTGGCCCTCTTTCCCGTTGTGGAGTATCTGGAGTTGGGATTGCTACCAGTATCTAGGCATAGAACGGATGTTTGATATATCAGTTTCTGAATTGGTGTTGATTTCTGATGATTCAGTTTCATAATATTGCTCTGAACTACTGGATTCTGATGCTTGAATTCAGGCCTTAGTTTTTTAAACTGTTTTTTGGCCGAATGGATAGAGCTTTTTCCTATTTTTCATTTGTCAAGGCTTGGTGGTCATTGGCCACTTGGTTTTTTGAGGTTGTCATGCTTTTCTTTAAATAAATATTGATTGGACATTATGCTTTTAATGTCTTTGCCCATACTTTCTACTCAAGAATTTTCAGTTGATGATTTCATTCTGAGTTACCAAATTTCTTGAGTAATTTTAGTGTTTCTGTCCTGCAATCTTGACACAACCATACAAATTTTTAAAGAGCTTGTTGTTCAAGGCATCATCCTCATCCCTAATTGGGACAACTGGTTTTGCTGCATGAGCTCCCCCCACATTGACAAGATTCCAGGTGTAGGAGGGGCTAGCTTTGAAGCCTTGGTGACTAAGAAAATAATCCAAGATGGCTTTGTCACTAGTTTCCATCTCAATGTTTCTGTTTTGACTGGCCGAATCTTCCAGGAATCGGTTACTGGAATCCATTTTGGAGAGTGTCACCGGTCTTGAGTGAGCACCAGTTGTAAAAATCTGAGGATTGCTCACTTGTTTACTGTTATCCTGCATGTCTATTCAGGTCAAAGTTTCGGTGATCGATCCTCAATAGTTCCTGTAGTTTACAGTATTCAGACCGTTCAAAAACTCACTAGGCCTATTATAATTGCCTAGACTCTTCTGGCTGATTTTGGGTGTAATTTTCCCTTTATGTTCAGGAACTTCTTCCAAGGCAAGTAGATATACAAGCTGTGGATAAGGCGCTCCAGCTTGTTGACAATTTCTCCAAAGAAAGGATTTAATGAGAAAACCAGGAAAGCAATGAAATAAATTTAACTTTTATTATAAGCTATTTATTAAATGATTAGTCATTAGGCCAGGTGCTGGTATTTATACCTCTAGGAACCTTCTGGCCAAATTGAGTACAAAATTTCAAAAGATATTTTACCAACTCAGTTTAGCCCTTTAACTAATATGACTGAAACCTTTTCTTAGGTTCATTGGTGGCAAAATACTCTTAAAATTGGAGGCTTTCAGATACAAAAATTGCGATAAAAGCATGCAAAATTGTCCTAGGATCTTCTTGATTTGAGTTTCATCATACTGCTGACAAAATACACCTCCTTTGAAATTATTGCCTCACTTAAAGTAAATGATGTACCCCTAATAAGGACGTCAGCAGGCCTCTCACTTGATAGCACTAGGTACTCCCTTTTGGGTGGTCCTTGTGCAAGTGCTATTTTGCCAATTATGCGGATCAACATGAAAATTTCACCCTAGGGCGGAAAATTAATTACTTTTTTTGTTCATCTGATGGTCCATGGAATTTTTAGACATTAACTTCAGGTCAGTCCCAAAATGATTTTTCATACACGTTGTTTGATTATGTTCCTGATAATTGGAACCAATTGCTGAGATTTACTGCATAGGAAATTGCCATATTACTCCATGCAGAGCACTGAGTGGAGACTGCATCTGTGGGCACACCACTTAGAGGGGGCGCCCTACTCCTAGGTTCTACCAGGAAGTACATGGTCTGCCCATTCTGAAAGTAGTGATATCCATGAGGTCCCCTAAAATACCAGGGTGGACTACCTGGACATGATGGACATCCCCTACTCCCTAGATACCTAGAAAGCCATATGAAAATACGCCCACCATCCTCTTCTGCAGCCACATATTCAATCACATGTGTGGCGCTGCTTGAGATGGGTATACCATACTGCTGAGAGCTCCGACGCTTTACACTCATCTTGCGTCATGTGTGGCCAGTATGGAATGTTGGTTCACCGCCTGTAAGAGTTCCCTCCCTCAAAAGCGATATGGCGTGAAGTACAGCATCTATTTCACAAGTATCAGGCATAGCTCTTCAGCCTGTCTAAGGACATATTTGCTTTGTCCATAGTTTCCCCTCTCCCGCCTTCCATTCATGCTTAGTGGTTTCAATTGCTATTTGGACTATCCACACAATTGTCTTGGATGCTATCTCTGGCTCCACTCCTACCCTCCAGGAAACTCTACGCAGGTTCCAGTCGCACTTTGTGGGCCACTTTCAAGCGTGGATGTTTGGGTACCTCCCACCCTATCATCGCCAGATGGTCTCATCCTGGTTCCCAGTTTGGTTCATCATTTCAGACCACTTCCTACATACATGCTCAATAGTGGCACAAGCCCCTTAACACGTAACCCCCTTTCTTCTCTTGGCATTCCTACTGGCAACAGGAAATAGCTTTTTCTTATATGGGGTGCCCTCCACTCGCTGAGTTCATTTCAAAGTTTAGTGTCTTATTGGAAGTGTCCATCCCCTGGCCGGCCTTTCCTGAATAAAATTAAAATTAAAATGAAATTGGCCATAATATGCGAGCGTATTTGGCCTGAGCTTTTAAAAAAATACTTGATTGGATTGACATTGAGATAATCAGCCCAAATAGTATATTTGCAATAGGCTTTGAGGTGAGAATATAGGTGTTAGCTCAAGCATTGAAGGGATAATCAGCCCAATATGATGGTTGTCAAAGCTTTATTTTTGATTCAACCACCAGAATCTGACAAGCCCTAAAGATAGAAGAAACTAAATTAGTATCAAAGGTTATTTATAAATCAGCTAAGACTATCTAGGTGAAAAAAGATTTCCTCAATTTTCCATCATTATCATAAGGAAATACACACTAGAGTACCAAGCAGTGCATAGTTATTTTAAAAATTTAGACATTAAAGGCTTATAGTTTTTGGTGACAAAAGCGCTTTAATAATTGTTTTACGCTGGCGGGACAAGGGAGAAGATTTAATCATAATAAAAGGGAGTCAAGTTATGATGCCAAAAAGTCTCAAAAATTGATGGTCAGTGATTTAGGGATAATGCTGGAATGGTGGCAAGTGTTTAATCCTCGTTTGCTAGTCTTGTCATGGACCAAAATAAATTGATAATTAATTAATCCTATTGATTAAAAGCTGCATATAAAGCATAGCTGCATGGGAAAAAAATCCGACAGACTCTAAGTTGATGAATTGGCAGCTACGTCTACGCAAACCACTATAAATTAATTTAACAGATTAATTTTGGCGTCAAGGCCAATGAATCAATGTCTTAATCTTTTTACAAAGTTAAATAAAAATAAGAATTGAATGATTGGTCAGACCAAATTGCAACAAGGCTCAAACTGGATGGTCTACCTGATGCCAATTTTTGTAGGATTTCTACTAGATGGCATTGATCCACTGCACTGTACCATTAGTTTTGGTTGATATGATGTTTAAAGGACCCTCAGAAATCCCATCAATATATTAAACTTGGCGATCACATGGTATGTGAAGTAAGTACTTCTGTGTTTCAGAAGGAATTTGTTGCTTCCATGTTTATATAGATATTTTATATGAATTTAGTAGTTGTTGCGGCCCTGGGTATCTGACCAGTTATGCTTTAACCCAATTCATAAGGTGGTTGATAGCCACCACAATGTACGTAAATTGTCCTCCGCTGTAGAATATCAGTCCCATGACATTAAATGACATGGTGTGGAAGGTGAAGATTGCTTATCAATTGAAATAAAGTGCCTTTACAGTACAGTGCTTCCACTTGGCATTCCCTGCAGCAGCTGATGGTCTCATATATATCAAAGTGCATCAATTTCCAGTTTAAATTTAAATATATTGTGGGGAAGGCCGACCATGGGATGGACACTTCTGAATATGACTCAGAAGAGACAAAACTCAGTACCAGGGGCACCCCAGAGAAGCGATGCTATCTCTTGTTTCCAGCGGGGACGCCACTATGGGGAGGGGGAGGGAACGTGTGGAGGGGCCGTAGCCACAACTGAACATATGTGGATGAAGGGGTCTGATTTGATGAACCAGACTGGGAACCAGGAGGAGACCAGCTGTCAGTGACGCGGTGATAGGTATCCAAACATCCACACTTGAAAGTGGTCTACCAAATGAGACCAGAATCTGTGGACAGCTTCTGGGAGGGTGGGGGTGGAGCCTGCGATGAAATCTAAGAAAATCGTGTGGATGGTCCACATGGCGAGTGCAACCACCAAAGCATGGAGGAAGGTGGAAGAGAGGAGGCCATTGATAGAGCAAACATATCTCTTGACAGACTGAAGGGATGCGTTTGATCCTGGCCCAGCAGACGTTGAACTTCGCGCCATATCACTTTAGAGGTAGGGCACTTCTCCAGGCGGTGGAACAGCGTTCCATACTGGCCACACACGACACAGGATGAGTGTAAAGCGTTAGAGCGCTCAGCTGTATGATACACCCGCCTCAGGCAGCGCCACACATGGGAGCGGACTTGAGGCTGCAACAGAGGATGGTGTACGTATTTCCAGATAGTTTTTTGGGTCTCAATGGAGTAAGGGTTGTCCATCATGTCCAGGTAGTCCACCCTGGATAGGACATGGGTCTGAATGGGGATCACGCCATCGTGGATGGGTAGCCCTTGTACCTCTTGTGTGAACTGAGGAGAGGGGCGGCCTCTTCAGGTTGTATGTCCGCTAATACAAATTCTCCATTCAGCGCTCCGCATGGAGAGGAGGATTCGTTTGTAGTGGGTTTTAGTCCCATGAGGTCCTGTGGCTGATGTGTGTAATGCGAGGTATTTCATCAGGGAGTGGGGGTTCGATGGATTGTTGAGGCCCAAGGCTTGGGAGAAGTTGGAGTGGGCTGCGCGGGACCAGTGTTGGGAGGGGAGTTTAGGGGTGGTGATGGCCGCAATCCAGGTGCCCAGGATCTTGGCAGCATGGGCTTTGAAGTCAAGCAGGCCCATGCCACCATGATGATGAGGGCCAAACATGACCTCTAGCAATACTGGTGGAGGGTGGCCTGACCAAAGCCATCCTTGCAGCAAGGCATACAAGGATTTGAAGAAGCTTGAGGAGAAGGGGATGGCGTGGGCTCTGAACCAGACTTTGGAGAGGAGCATAGAGTTGGCTAAAACAACCCTGCCAGTGAGGGAAGTAGGGTGGTCTCTGAGAGAGGCGATTCTCTTCGTCACGTTGTCCAGAATATGGCACTCCATTACTGATGACGCGTATCCACCTGCCTCCATCCACATGCCCAGATGGCGTACTGGTCCTATGGTAGGACGTGGCACAAAGGTGAGCATCAGTGGGGCAGTGTGTGTTGAGTGAGCGGGGCGAGGACGTGGGCGAGAAGATGAGCCAGGTTGGGAACTAATTGCTGGGGTCCAGCAGTTCTGAAACCGACCAAGGAGGATGATTTCGGTTTTGGA